>PVHX01024252.1:0-24361 GCA_004024805.1 Geosciurus inauris
AAACATGAAAAACCATTAACATAAAGTTGAATCATTAACTTTAAACTTGAAAAATCATTACCTTATTAGAATAACAGCCAAGACATAAAACTTATATGCAGTCACTATTTGAAAGTGATTTAAACACCTCAAAATTGAATCCTCACAAGGACCTCATTTTTATCTCCATTTCACAGCCATGGAAATTGAAGCAGGGAGAAGTTAAGTAATTTTCCCAAGATCACACAGGTAGTGAATGTTGGAGCTGGGGTTTAGACCTTGAAGTTCGTTTCAAAGTCTGTGCCCGTAATCAGTTTTCTGTGATTATTACAATCTTGGAGGAAGATTCATGTCCAAGTTTTACTTTATTTTCTTGTGTGCTATTTGTAATTTTATAATGGATGTGGATTACTTGGAAATCAATACGAAAATAATTGGTTGCCTCTTTCTTTTCCCATATCTCCCACCTTCTACTGCCTTCCTTCTACATGTTTTCCCCTGGGACAGGGCCTAATCAGATTTAGAATTGAAGGAACCAGTAGCTTCTACAGTGAAATTTTGCATTGGAACTCTCACCTTATTTCTAAATCCTTCTAGAATTTTCTGTCTTTGGTGGGGCCAAGCCAGGTGACTGCCTCTGATTTAGTCAAATACACACCTCCTCATGGTTCTGAGACAGCTGCTTGGGCTTTTCTGCAAACCAGTCTTCTCAAAAGTTAAAGTGCTTATGGTCACATGGAGAATGTGTTAAAGTTGGGGACAAGGAAGTTTAGAACTGAGATTCTCCACTTCTAAGAAGCTTCCAGGTGATGTTATTGATCCTTGGTTATTGACCATATGGTCAATAACCTTGGTTATATGACCTTGGTTATATGACCATCCCATGCTGATGTCCTTGGACCACACTTTGAATAGAAAATATCTAGACCTCATCCTCTCCATATGCTCTACCGTACCTTCTATGTCCCCCTGAAAATGGAGATAGCAGAACTCCAACTGAAAGACCAAAAAGGACCAAGGCTGAGTTCTCTCCTAAATCCATACCACCAAAAACCTTCTCTTAGGAGCATGCCTATGGGTAAAGGAAAATGGGAGTGGGAGCAGAGATTTCTGATTCAACTCTTCCTGAGAAACCCCTCGAAAATTACCATAAGGGAAGCAGGACACACAAAGTGGGAGAAGTACCCCAAAGTTGACCATGTGCCCCAAAGGGCCAGATGTTCAAAAATGACACATTGCTACACTGCTAGTTGGGGACTTGGGTTTGTTTGTTCACTCAGGCATGCCGCTGGTTGTCTGCTAAGTATATCAGAAATACATTTGATTTGCTGATAACAGAGTAATGGTCTGGGATCTTTAAACAATCTTTTTTTCTGGGCTCACAAAGTGATTTAAAAATAGTGTTTGAAGCCTATGAAAGAAATAGCAATCACTTCCTCCTAAGAGATAAAAGAAACAAGCAGAAGATTTCCTGATGATCCCCTAAGCGAGGTGGCAGTATCAGGGTCAATAACCAAGGATCCAGACCCTAGTATCTGCCAATGCTCACTGTTAGGTGCTCACCAGCAGGGAGAGGAAAGGTAATAGCCATTACTGAACCCTGACCACACTCCAAGCTCTTTGTCAACCCTCACATAGGGATCACACCAGGGCAACTAGGTGGCCAGAATCAAGCTACTCATGGGATCTACAAATACTTGAATTAAGCATGGCTCACAAATTTTAAAATTGTTGTCTCATATGTTATAAGAAGCAAGTTGAACGCCATGAAGGAAAAACATCTATATGGTCATCAAAAAATTCCTGGTGGGTTAAGAAATTCCAAAATGGCATTATTGCCTAGTGTCTGATGCTTTGTTGGTAAATATCCACTGTGCAAACACTGAGATATTTAATTCATGCCATTGAAATAGATACTTGCTATGTACTCATTATGTAAGCACAAAACCTGGTAGGGGATAGAAACACAGGCAGGAATGATGTCTGTCTTCAAGGAACTTACTGTTTGAGAGAGAGGACAAGAAAGGAAAATACATAATTGTTTCAGACTTTATTAAATGGGAAAGTTTGAAAAAAATGAATATCATCTCTGTTTTAAGAATTGGGATAGATGGCAGTCAGCCTGGACAGAGGGAGGAATGGTGAGAGGAGCCTGCCAGGGGAAGAGGTCACCCCTCACACATGAGAAAGGGTAGCATGCCTGGGACAGCAGCAGTGGGGAGCTGCCTACACCCTGACCCAGGCTTGGAGAAGCCCTGTCCCTGCCGGTGGACCCATAGGCAGCCAGAGGACTCCTCTAGTCCCCGTCTGGTTCTAAGTAAAGCACAGTAGTGAACTTGTTTCTCTGGTGACTTGGGACTCCAACAGAACTGCTGGTTAATGTGAGGCATGAGTTCAGCCTGTTTGGTAAACCAGGCTACCTGCTGGAGTCATGGCGGGAGGGAACACTGTTAGATAACATATACATGACCCAGAGAAGGCGGGGGTGGGGGGGGGTGGTGACATGTCACTGCCAAGAAATGAAAGATCCCCTTAAACGCAACTTCAAATTAAGTTGCCCAATTCCTGTGTAGACTTTGGGAGGGGTGGAGTAAGGAAATTTGCAAATCAATTCCTAAGTCTTTAACTACAAAGGTCAGCTTGTGCCTGTCCCGAGTCATTAGCTCACTGCCTCTTCTGTTCCACTCCCTACAGCTACTCAGACCTCACAGACTCGAGAGTCCCCATGGCCAAGCACTCAGAACACCCGGCTACTCAGCACAGCCCCACAGAAAGGAAAGGAGATAGAGCGCATCCAGTACTTTTCTTTTCAGATCTTGGGCCTGTGCTGTGCACATGCCTGATTTTAGTCAGAGTTAAACTTTCATACACAAAAACCAGAATATCAATCCCAAAGGGTCCTTGATCGCTTTCCAGCCCGACTAGCATCATGTAGGGCTACTGGTCCAAGTTGGCTTGTGAGCATGTGGGAAGGCCGTGTTATGGAAACACTGCACAGTACCATAGCAACAGCCCCGAGCACACCCCCACATCCACAGCTGGCAGCACCAGGCACCAGGATGCAGCTGCAGAGGACCAGCCACAGGCAGAATGTATCTTATGTTATCAAGGAGTGACCCTCCATGTCCTCTGGACAGTGGATGGTCACTGCAGATCCCAAGAGCCACTCCTGGAGCTACAATTGTGGGAAACGGAGGGACAAGATCCATAGCTTGTTGTGGTTCCATCTTCACCTGAACAAAATATGTATTCACGTTTCTTGGATGAAGAAGAGAATTTATGTTAAACTTTCATCTTGTTCTTTGAATGTGACTTTATTGAGTCCTTGCCACCTGCGTACCTGCTCTAGGCACGGTGCTGTGTGACATGCCTGGGGATTTTCTCGTGAGACACTGACTGTCTCTGCCTTCAAGAAGTTTACCTTCTGATGTGCAGAATACCAAACGAGGCTTCTCCTTGGACTTCAAATCTTTGTTTTAACAGTATGGGGTGAAATGGTGCACCTAACATGCCAGAATAAAAATGCCTCCCTTTCGAATCAATCATATTGCTGTTATTTGCCAACTAAGCATGCAAAATAATAATAATAATAACAATAAAATAAAATCTGTTATCTGTGAATGATTACCTGATGGCCAGTCACTGGTGGTATAAATTAGCATCTCTCCTAAATCTAACAAAATTCCAGAATGCATCTCATTGCTACAAATTGGCATGTACTTTAGACAATGGAAAGAAATTGTAGCATCAAATAACTAAAACATAAACTGAAAAGGAAAACTTGACATGAAATCAGCATGCCACAATCTAAATTGTTTTTCTCCAGGGGTCCACAGCTGTGGAGCACACTTCCTGGTCTGCTTTACCCTTCCCATCAGGTCATGTTCTTCAACTTCTCAGAGTACAAGAGGAGTCTGCTATCCCCTCAGCCAAGGATATTGCTGAAGCTAGTGGACAGCAGAGCAGTGTTCTTAACCAAAGAAATGGGAGGAGAACCGATTCTGTCCACATTGGGCTGTTCAGAGTAAGAAAGACACGTACCCTTCAGTCCACAGACAAAATGGAGCCTCAGTAAGTCAAAGGAAATTGCCCGTAACATATCAGAATCATTGCATTAGACAGAGCTGGAGGGCTTTGCTGGAAGGACTTTTAAACTCCTTCCAAGAAATAAATGCCAAGGTTCACCCTCATTCACTTTGCTAACTCCAACCAGTGTTAACTTGACCTGATAGTGACTTTATTCCCACCCATTCCAAGTTTCTGGAGCAACTTGAAATAGCCATTCCGTCCACCCTCCCACCATCTGCTCTTCTCCCACACAAAGGAGAAAATGAGGAGCAAACCAACAAGATTCCATTCATTCTGACCCTTCCCTGCTTCTCTCCTTTCTATCATCCCCAAAGCTAAATGCCACTGTGTGTTTTAGGCTTAACTCTAAGCAATTATTAAATGATCCAATTCTTCCTCTCCCCAGAGGTACAAAGCCATGATTGCATAAGATCAAAAACCAAGAAGACAAAATTTGTTGTTTATTTTCCCATCTTTGAAGGGCAACTAAGCACTCAAGTGAGATGCCTCACTTTTATAATAGGTCATGGGACTGGTTTTCTTGTGTATTGCTATGTAACCGAAGGAGACAAACCTCACGGTGGTGTAATGAATGTGTACTCTAACCAAGAACCACGTACCGAATGCCCACTCTGTGCAAGGCATTGTGGGAGATGCCAAGGGCTTATTATTTAGTCAAGAGGTGAAGATGCATGCAAGAAAATTGCCTTGTAATAGAAGAAACACGTGTAGGATTCTGTCAGTGATACAGAGAGTGAATGTTCACAGGAAGGGCTGTTATGAACTAGTGCAGCCAGAGAAGGCATGGCGGGGAGGTGCGGTTGAGCCTTGGAAGATGGCTGGATAGCAGAAGCCCAGAGGGGAGACAGGGATGCTCAACTACCGTGAGATGTGAGAAGATAGCCCTTCCTGGGACAGAGAGAGGTTGGTGTTGGAGAGTGGTGGGATATTATATCATGGTGCCAAAGGTCATCTGGTCTTCAGAGTGCTCACTTCACCAAGGAATGAGGTCACTTCTAGACACGTTTTATTTCCCCAAAATGGGCACAGCGATATTTCTAGTCCTACATATTTTTCTAGACTATTTTTCTGCTCTCATCAAGAGACAAAGTCTTCTTTCCATTCCCTTGAATTTGGGTGGACCATTGTGGTTGCCTTACTGAATAGAGTGTGGTGGAAATGACTGTGACCCCTGAGGCTGGGTCATAAACAGGGATATAAAGGATATGACTTCTGTCCACCTCTGAGGGCACTCACCACTGGAATCCAGCCGCCATGTTGTGAGAAAGGCCAAGCCTCATGGCAAGGCCATGTGTGGTTGTTAGGCAGACAAGCCAGTTCAGGCCAGAATGAATCATCATCCATATGAGTGAATGAGCTTCTAGATGATTCCAGCTGCAGCTTTCAACTGCCCCAGTTGACAGTGAGTAAAGCAGAAATAGGCTATCCTGCTGAGCCCTGCCCAAATTGCAGATTCAAGAGCAAAATAAATGTTACTGTTTGTTTGGTTTTATTTTAGCCTCTATGTTTTGGAGTGGTTTGTTACACAGTACTTGATAAATGGATATATGGAACAGCTCCATATCAACCTCTGACTTGGTCCAACTAAAACTCCATCAGGAAATCAGAGTATCTAAAAATTCAGCTAGAGCAACATTATGAATGCATATCACCTTTTATTTCAATGATACCAATAAATTTATCTTTCAGGTTAAGCTTTCCACTTATGCTGCATTAAGAAGAGTGGTCTGTCTCCCTCATCTAACTTATCCTTCCTCTTCCTGCAGCTCCCAGAGATGAGTGGCAAGGTTAGAGGTTGCTCTGCATTTCTGTTATGGTCTGTCAAAAAAGCCAGTTGTGTGAGACATGTCTTGGGAGGAAGAGTCACCAGTGTTCATTTCAAGATAGAACCAGAAAGTTCTTCCAGTTCATATCCAAGTCTGCATGTGTGTTCTTCAACTGTTCTGAGGGCTCATGTTGTGAGCAGTTGCAAACAGTCATAACCATGTTTGCTTCATGTGAGTAAAGCTGTCATTTTAAAAAAAATCAGCAAGGGTAAACCTGGGGACATGGCCAAGTGTAATGAAACCACTCATGGTTATTAATGTCTGGTGGGGGGACTGGAAATCAACTCCCATTCAGTGTTCACCTTATATGTTGGCCAGAATTATGGCCAGAATCCCCTTCCCTCTGGACATACTTCCCAGCATGCAGCTCACTGAGGAGCCTGGTGAGTGTCCTGTCTTCCCAGAGCACTACAATTGTGTGTATGCGGTCACTCTATTCTCCTGATTTAATAACAGAAATGGGCAGCACACTCCAAAAGAAAGCTAAACAAAATTTGAATGAATACACTCAAGTCAGGTGTGGCCAGAGCTGAGGCCCCAGGCTCTGGACCCTCAGCTCTAACACTACTCTCTTTAACCACTGGGTCATCCCAGCCCTTATTTAGAAATTGATGATGGTATAAATTAAATTTTCCTTTAGCTCTCTTTTGGAATGTGTTGCTTCTTTCTGTTATTAAGTGAAGAGGACAGAATGACCACCCCCACTCCAAGAAAAAAAAAGTAGTGTCCTAGGAAGACAGGAGACTCACCAGACTCCTCCGTGAGTTGCATGCTGGGAAGTCTGTTCGGAAGGAAGGGAATTCTGGCCACAATTCTGGCCATTATATTAGGTGAGCACTGAATGTGAATTGATTTCCAGCCTCCCACAGAGACAGTAACAATCATGAGTGGTTCTACTATGCTAGGCCATGCCCCTGGTTTTGACCTCGCTAATTTTTTTAAATGACAGCTTTACTTATGATGATGCAAGATAATGACAGTTTTGACATCAGCCATCAGAACCCCCTAGCCTGGGAAAAGACACCTGCTTTCATCTTTAGATGAGGAGAAGACACCTTGCCCCACCGGACTGTGTGGAGCTGAAATGAGAAAACACTGTATGACCGTGACAAGGGCTGCAGTGGGGGTCAGCCCTGATCATTTCAAACCGGAAAGAAGCCACTGGGATGTCTTTAGGTCTTTTGCAACTTTCCAAAAGCTCACTTTAACATCCTGTGAAACCAGTGCTGTGAGGGGTAAGAGGGCATCTGTGTATCTCAGGGACCCCATCACCGTTTGGATGAGTCCCAATGAGCTGATAGAGTTGGAAATACTCTCTGAACGTTCCTGCTAGGGTAAGGATGGCGGCAACTCTCTCTTGGTGGGGAATAAAGTGAAGAATAGACTCGTCTTTCTCTTGGTACAAAGCTTATTGCAGAGAAGAACAAAAACAAAAACAAGCAAACCAACCAACCAAAAAACCCAAATGATTGTCAAGCCCTTGAAACTGCAGTAGTGTGGACCTCTTGGCCTCCAGGCTCAGGGAAGCTTCTCATTGTTTGGTGGCATCTGCTCTGCTGTGAAGCCAGGGGACGTCCTGACCCAGTTCAGAGCCACTGAATCCAGCCACTAGGCCCAGACATTGACATTTTCTAAGGCTCCAGAGATGATGCATGCTGCGGACTGCCCATGGCTGTCTCAGGATCTCTAAGAAGGTTCATAGAGGCAGTAAGATAGGAAACAAGTCTGTGCCCAGCACTGATGGGTAAGGCAAGGCTTCCTGGGGTGAAAAACCTTCCTTAGAAATGGCCACTGGACTCAAGGGCCCAGGTGCTTTCTGCTCCATCTTTCCTGTAGAGCTATCATCATTTATTCGTTCGTCTATATTCTGCAAGTGTTTGAGCGACTATTTTGAGGATGACTCCTCTATCGCATAGTCACTAAGATGATCTCGTTTTACAGTATTTATGTGGAATACAAAGAAATATGTGACACGGTCCTTTCCTCAAAGTAGCTTTCCACATTGAATGGACATTATTATGACCTTAGTTGTCAGATGGTTCTTCCCAGGATGCCACTAGGCCGATCTGTGGGCCATGTTAAAAGGTGTGAAGGACCTGATAAACATTAAAGGGACCTAACTGTAATATAATACCAGAAAATACCAACAACAGGCAGATGCAAGAAATGGGGGCGAGGGAATAAACTTGAACATCTAGTATAAACTCCTCATAAGGAAACAGTTCAAACTAGTGGGTTTTTGAATTTTTACCAAGTAAACTATAGCAATTTGCCTTGAATTTTTATTATAAAACTTTTTTTTCTTGGTCTGGTTATGAATAAAGAATATTTAATGAACTGTTCTAAGAAAGACTGTGCCTGATTTTTAAGCCATTCCAAGAGCTGTTATTGCCCCCTTGTGGGACTCTGAGAAACATGAAAACAGAAGGAGGATATCTCAAATATATTTTCCATAAGAATGAGTTGAAATTAACTTTTGGCCAAGTTCACAATCCTTTTTTTTTTAAATATTTTTTAGTTGTCAATGGACCTTTATTTATTTAGTTTATTTGATTTATATGAGGTGCTGAGACTTGAACCCAGTATCTCACACATGCTAGGCAAGCACTCTACCACTGAGCTATGACCCCAGCCCCCACAATCCTTTTTAGTTACCTCAAAGGGGATACCACAAACTAAGGCTGAGGACTATCAAAGGGTTTGTTTGCTCAGTTATAGTGGGAGGACTTAAAGTCCTCTCTCAAAGGGCTTTTGGCTGACATTTGGAGAGAAAGTTGGAAGTTGATCACTTTATACTAATAATGGAAAATGTATATAAAATGAGACTTCTGCATCATTTACAAGGAAAGATAGGAACATTGAATCATAATCTTAAATAGCCTATGACCTTTCTTTTTTAACCCTAAGCAGTCATGCTTATGATGAAGATATTTTTTCTCCACATCTAGGATAGAACTTAAATTGAATGGTTTGCCTTCCATTAAAACTACATAATAGCTGGGCATGGTGGTGTATGCCTGTAATCCCAGCTACTGGGGAGGCTCAGGTAGGAGAATCTCAAGTTCAAAGTCAGCCTCAGCAACTTAGAGAGAAATCCTGTTTCAAAATAAAATTATTAATGAAAGAACTGGGAGCCAGGCATGGTGGCGCAAGTCTGTAATCCCAGCACTGAGGGAGGCTGAGACAGGAGAATCGCGAGTTCAAAGCCACCCTCAGCAATGGCGAGGTGCTAAGCAACTCAGTGAGACCCTGTCTCTACATAAAACACAAAATAGGGCTGGGGATGTGGCTCAGTGGTCGAGTGCCCCTGAGTTCAATCCCTGGTACCAAAAAAAAAAGAACTGGGGCAGGCTAGGGATGCAGCTCAGTGGTAGAGTGCCGGTCTAGCATGTGTGAGGCCTTAAGTTTGATCCCTAGCACTGCAAAAACAAAACAAGAACATCATCATTATCAACAACAAAACCAATAATAAATAACGGGAGAGACAAAAACTATAAGAGACACTTTATCTTTGATCTTCAAGAGGATTCCATAAATAAATGTTTCTAGAAGAGTTACTCTAATTCCACCAGGATATCTCCACAGACATTTGGCAGACCCTGCAGACAGTCTCAGCATATCTTCTGCAGATGCTCTTGGTGGTGACTCTCCATACTGTGTGTGTGTTGAGGACGGATGGACGCATTTGCTAGACTCCCTTGTTGCTGGGCATGTGACAATTTTATGAATCAATCTAGCTGGGCCACAGAACCCAGATACATGGTCAACCATCATCCAGGATATTTCTGGGAGTGTTTTTGGATGAGATTGGCCTTTAAATCAGCAGACTTTGAAGGAAGCAGATTTCCTTCCAAATGGTGGGTAGACTTAATGGATCAGCTGAAGACCTGAATAGACAAGAGACTTATTCATCCAAGTAAGAAAAGACTCTGCCAGCAGATGGCCTGGGGACTGGAACAGACTATCGGCTCTTCTGGGACTCCAGACTGCCCATCCACTCTGCAGAGTTTGGACTTGCCAAGTGTATATAGTTCCTTCCAATAAATACATACAGCACTCCCCTGGAGTCTCTGGAGAACCCTGACTAATACAGGGTATTTGACATGATTTATGTTCCATCAATCAGAAGCAATTGCTTGCAACTTGAATTCAGAACTGACTTGAGAAGAGAGGCAGAGAGCAAGCCAATCACGGTGCCGGTATAGACAGCAGAAATAGTAGCATCTGAGCGGCACCAGCAACGGCAGGTCACTTTCTGATGGTGACACAGTCGCAGGGCCTTGGTGGCCCATTTCTGCAGTGCTGCTGTGGGAGCAGTTCCTGGAAACTCAGCCTGGAGTTTCTCCAGTGTTCTCCCTTGAACCCGTGGTCCTGGAGTCATGGAGCACCTGTAATCAATCCTCCTCTGCTTAAATAGTCAGAGCAGCCTCCACTCTTGCAGGTGAACCCTGACTAGCTCAGCACATTGGTCATTTTAGCTCCTGAAGCTCCTATTGTGAGCCGAACACAGGGGTGGCAGTGGTCCCACAAAGGGTCTTCTGGGGTTTTATTTTTTTTGGTACCAAGGATTGAACTCAGGACACTCAACCACTGAGGCTCATCCCCAGCCCTATTTTATGTTTTATTTAGAGACAGGGTCTCACTGAGTTGCTTAGTGTCTCGCGGTTGGTGAGGCTGGCTTTGAACTTGCGATTCTCCTGTCTCAGCCTCCCTAAGTGCTGGGATTACAGGCTTGAGCCACCGCGCCCGGGCCCACAAAGGATCTTCTATGAAGGCCCACCATGTGAGAAATTCAGCTGAGGCCTCAAGTACAAAGAAACTCCACCCCGCTCTCTCCTCCTGTGATACAAAAGTGAAAGGCACCCATCCTGGATTTCCTGTTGCTGACCATACTCACCACAGGAGGGAGGAATAATCCCAACACCCCCTCCCTGGGACACTAACTTCACTCCAGACTGTATGAGTAGCATGCCTGCAGCCACATGCAAGACAAACGTCACCCAGGGCCAAGAGAACCTCCAGCAAGGTGTCCTGTTATGTGTCCCTTGCCTTGCAGCCAGAGAGATTTTTCAAAGTCAGAGCATGTGGCCACTTCCCCCGGTGCAACTCCAGGCCTGCCGCCATTTGACTCTAGTTCCCCTTTCTTCTCTTGCCCCACCCTTGGGGCCCTGGTTCACTATCTCATTCTCAGCTGAGGAGTGGGGCGTGCTTCTCACCTTTTCTGGTGGTGGCATCTTCCCTCCCCTTCAGCTCCCAGGCCCAGCTGTCCCCTGCCCCAGCACCATTACTGAATACACGGCCCCCACCCGTGTCTCCCCTGTGCCGTGCTTTTTCATGGGGCCATTTCACCTGTGGTCAATGATGACTCCTTGATCCAGGCATGGCTTTCTTGCTAGAATACAAATTCCACCAACAGGAACCAGGTGTGGTTTTGCTCCCTGTTTTATACCAACTGGAACCCAGCACAGTGCCTGGCACTGTAGATACTAAGTAGAGATTTACCGAGAGACTAAATGAATTTTTTTTTCTTTGGTACCAGGGATTGAACTCAGGGGCACTCAACCACTGTGCCACATCCCCAGCCCTATTTTGTATGTTATTTAGAGACAGGGTCTCACTAGGTTGCTTATAGCACCTCACTTTTGCAGATACTGGCTTTGAACTTGAGATCCTCCTGCCTCAGCCTCCTGAGCCGCTGGGATTATGGGTGTGTGACACTGTGCCCGGCTACTAATTAATGAATTTTAAAAGGGAAGAGTGTTGAGGAATTAACTCTATGTACAAATACACAAAAAAGGACAGGGCCCAGCATCCAACGGGACAGAAGAATCTGATGTCCGTACTTTTCACAAATCCAGAAGACGAGGGCAGGGACTAATTAATTTGTTTCCCACTGAGGACTGTATTTGCTACCCAGTGGTGGTTACCCATCAATGTGTGTTGAGTCCAATGCCGTGGGGCCAGCTTATCTCATTTCTGATAAAGACCCTCTGTCCAATAGCCTCACACGAAATGGACCCATCCATTTTCACAGATCAAAGGCAAAACAGAATGCAGCAGAGCCAGTGAAAATGAATCGAGCTGTTTTCCCAAAGACATGTTCATTTAATATTAAATGCTATTTGTCAAATAAGGGTCGAAGACAAGAAAGAGCTTATCATGGTGACATCAGAGTGTCCTGCTTAGAAAGTGCCATGGTGCCAAGGAAAGGCTGAATTTCAATCACAGATTCACTCAGTGCTGCTAATTGCTGCCTTGAGCCAATTTTCTGCTGTATAGTAATGAATGAAAATTAAATACATTACACATGTTTACGTACATGGAAATTACACTTAATTTTGGTTACAGAAGCAATGGGTGTTTCAGAAAGAGATTATATACACTGTTCCATAAGAGGTGATAGGTGAACGCTAGTGAAGTTTCAGGGTCCCATAGAACCTAGAAATAGGTTTCTAAATGCTTTGATTTTATGACTCTACACTACCACTCCCTGTCATATATCTGCAAGTACATTCAATTCTGTGTCACTCACAGGGGCAAGCATTTAGAGATGAAGGAAATGGTCATAAAACACACACATTACAGTTCTCTGCCTGTTAAGATGCTTATCTATCATAATGTGGAATTTATATTTTACTTAATTTTTATATAACTTTGATCATGATGCTATTTTATTTTCACAAAATGTGGAAAGCCAGAAATTTGGGCGACATTCACGTACCCAAACCAATGGCATTAAAACAAAATAAGCAGAAGCTAAAGAAAATAAGTAAATATTTCTGAAATCATTTTTATAACTTTTTGTAAATACCAGGTTTATCTCATTTGACTTTCATGTGTGGTGTATAATAGGAAGCAGAATGATTTATTTTTGGTTAAAGGCTATTTTATAATCTGAAAAAAAGTTAGCACTTCCTCCCCCAAAGTTGTCACGTGTGGGACAGTCAGACCCAAGCAATTGGACACAAGTCATCCCTGGGAAAAAAATTCTGGAAACTGGTAAAGCCTTTCCATCTTCTTCAGTTGCAAATATTAAAAAAAGTGGTTAGATCTAACCAGATTCTCCAGGGATATCTTTCTGCCTTTGGTCTCTCAAAACATTTTACTAGAAGAGAAGGAAAAGGATAAGTCAGAATCTCATAATTATGTTTTCAGATTTATTGCCATGGAAAAAGTGAAAGTGAAAGATGTAAAAAAGAAGAGCTGAACTCATTCCTTGTACCTCCTAGAGACTTTTTCCTCTCCTTAATCACAAGACTGAAACCTTTGAAGCTATCTTTCCTCCCCTGGGGCTTTTCCACAGCCTCTCTTGTTGCTGGCTCTCCCTGTGGCCTGATCAGTTTCAGGAAAAATATTTGAAGCATGTGGCATTGTAATCCAGAGAGCCCATTGTATTTAAACAAATGCATAAAACAACAAATCTGTTGTTTGGGGATCCTTTTCAAAGAGCAGAGGGGCCGAGTGGACCTAGTCTTAATGAATCATCATTATTTTTAAAGTGGCTTACTCAGGGCAAGTACAGAAACCTTAGGGCTATATAAATCACAGCTGGGCCTTGAGGCAAATTTATCAAGAGTACTTTCTAATGTGACTTTAAGTAGAGTATTTTAACTTGTGAACAAAAGTTCCCAAACACCATCAGTTATGCCAACACTGCATCAAAGCAGCCTATCTATCCCCCACAGTCAGCCTGGCAGAGCTTTCTAGGGTCAGCATTGTTCAAAAGGGTCCTTCAAGTTAGGATGACACTAAATTTGTCTCTCCAAGGATCCCTTGGAAGGGAGATGCACAGTGGCCCATGGAAGTGTCTTAGGACAGATTCTGCCATTTAAAAGCAGAATAAATGCTGCAGTTACGTTTCTCATTCTGCTTTGTCACAATGGTTGGCAGAGAAAACCCCAACTGCTCCCCTCAGCCGCCTGCTTCTCCCATGGACTGCTCTGAAGACCCAGCACCATGTGTCCACTGGGGTGCAGTACCTGGCTAGGGCAGCTCAAACGGGAGGAGGCATCAGTGAGCTCATCTTACTAAAAGATAGGGGAACAGCTCTCTCTTTAATAGAATTTCTGTATGAAACAAACTTACAAATTACATTTGCCTTTCTTCAATTGTTTTTACAGTTATAGTTATGAAACCGGAGTGTAAAGTCTAGCTACTTCTTATCTGTCACCTATTATCTATTTACCATTTATCTCTTGTTAGACAATAAGAGATACATCTATTATGCATCTGCATCATTTATTATCATATATCTTTGTCATCTATCATCTAGTATCTACCATCTATCAATCAGCTATCAATCTATCATCATCTACCCATCATCTAGCTGTTTATGAATCCATCTATGGATCAACCATCTGTCTAATCATCCATCTATCATCCATCTGTCTATCATCTGGTTTGTTAAATAAAATGAACGCAATTGTCTCTTCCCATGACTTAGGCTGGAAAATTGCACCCCATATTTCAGAGGCTGCACACACTCATTGCTACTTTTTCACACCCTTCCTTTTTCTTCAACCTAAAAAAAAAATTAAGCCAACTTTGGGAAGCAACCTAAATGAGTGCCCTTAGAAAGCTTGAGGCAAGTCTGCCTTGTGAATGTAACACACATTTAAAGGCGACTTGAATGAATGCAGATTGGGAGCACCAAGGAGGGCCCACGGCAGACTTCTCATGGGGGGCGACTCAAGCAGAGGGATGGGTGGAACTTCACCTGAATTCCTCTTCTCCATGTGTCTGAGTCCCTTTTCTGAGGACTTGAGGGCCATCACCCTCGTAACGCTGATGTAAATGCAAGTTGACACACATCGGGGTGGTCTGGGGAAAGTTGTCAACTGCATCTCATCAGCTTGGTATACAGCATGAGGGTGCCCCCCTTTCCTCAGCCTTGGTGGCCTTCCCCGTCCCCATATCCAGGTTAAAGGTGGTCACAGGCACCAAAGGCTGGGAAACAAGCTGGGTCTCCATGAATCTGAAATAGCTCTTCTTTGTCTCTCTGTCTCTCTCTCTATATATATTTGTTTAAATCTTAGAGGAAAGCTTGAAAGGTACAGAAAGAAGATTATAAAGTTTTCATTTATGAAGTTACAGGCTGTCTTGGTCAGAGCTCACAAGATGGGTTTTAGCAAGAGCCGGATGTAGAGGAAGGGGACAAAGGCAGATAGGCATGGAAGGGCTTGGCCCCGGATCCAGCAGAAGGGCAACAGCAGAAAGGCCATGCTTTTCTGTGGAGGCCAAAGCTGCCCAGATAGCAGCCTGTGAGTCACTGGGCCGGCCCCAGCCCTCGAGTTCAGACCCCCAGGAGAGGCCTTGAAACATGACCACCAGTCACCAGAAGTGACAGAAAACGTTTCCAAGAGTGGCTTTTATGACTTCCAGATGACAGAGCCTCTTCCAGACTTGCAGAAGCAGGTCTTTCCTCTGTGCTGGCCCACCGAGGGACGCAGGAGACCCCACTACACATGGGAACCCTCTTTTCACCAAAAGTGATAGATGGGAACAAAAGCATGCAGATCTAAGTGTGTTTCCCAGGCAACAGCAAAACAATGAAAACTCTGGAGGATTTTCCACAGAAACTTCTTTCCTGGATGATTTCGGACTCTCTTGGACAAAATCATTGCCCATGACTTTTACAAAATCCCCTCACATCTCAGTTTCCTTTACTGCAAGCCGAGCCTTGCCCTTCATTTCATAAATGTTTTTTTTTTCTTCAAAGGGACGTACAAAGTGTTTTTTTTTTTTTTTTTTTTTTTAATTTGAGAAGTTATTTCTAAGGAAATCTTGCCCTCTAGCTTTCACGTCTGAAAATTGAGTTTAACAGGGCCCAAGTCGCAGAGTGGCAGATAAGTGGATGAATATCACCATCTAGTGGAAGATTGTGAAAGGGCATGTTAACTAAAATCGAATCACCCATGAATTCTTTCATGTCATCACAGATTTTTTTCACCATGTATAGATCTTCCATTCCACTTATTTATTTCATGTACATTTACAACCTCTCTCCATAAAAGAGGAGAAGCCCATTTCCATTAATATTAGATGATATAGCTCTAACTGATTTTTTAAAAATCAACTGTTTGTGATAAAATGACAAAGCATCACCTTCTCTTCTTTCCTGCAATTCCCACTAGGAACACAGAAGGCTAGAGATCACAGAAGGTGCACCTGCTTCTGATATGGGCCAACGTTAGTTAACCAGTCTCCCAACCGGCAGGGGCAGCAGAAGTGTAAACAGGCTGTTAGGCACAATGACTGCTGGACTGAGGACAATGGGTGGAAATGTAAGCAGCTCAGCCTCAGAAAGACATTGCCCTGCCAGCAGGGGATCTGACTCAGCATGCCTCAATCGTTGACTAAATGCATTAGTTGTTGTCTTTGCAAAGTAACAGATGAAATGCACTCCCCATCAGGAAAGCTGGGGAAACTGCAACAATTTTATAACCCAGATAGGAAGTGCTATGGTCTGAAGGTCCCCTCTGAAACTTGTTGAAGTTTAATTGCAATTGTAGCAATATGAAGAGGTGGGGCCTTTCAGGAGTTGTTGCTGGGGCTAGCTCTGGTTTGATCCTCAGCCCCCCGGGGGCGGGGGGAGTGATTAGGGCCTGGGTTTCATGGTACATGCCCGTAATCCCAGTGACTCAGGAGGCTGAGGCAGGAGGATTACAAATTGGAGGCCAGCCTAAGTAATTTAGTGAGACCCTAAACAAATTAGTGAGAACTTGTCAAAATAAAATGAGCTGCGGGATGTATTCCAGTGGCAAACAGCCCTGGGTTCAATCTCCCGAACCAAAGGGAAAAAATGTGATTAGGCCATGGATTAGGGGCTCCCCTTCATGCATGGATTGATGCTGTTTGGGGGAGCAGATTGTTTTAGAGTCTGGCTCCTTGGGTTTTGTTCTTTTGCTGCTCTTGATTCCTTGTCCACCCTTCATCCACGGGATGATATGGCTCAAAGGTCCTACCTGATGTGGCCCCTTGATTTTGGACTTCCCAGGCTTCGGAACCATGAGGGTAAAGTCCTTTCATTCGTTATAAATTACTCAATCTGTGGTATTGTTATAGCAACAGGAAACAGGCCAAGACAGGGATGAACAGTGAAACTGAGTGGAACCTGCTGTCATTCAAAATTGAATAACAGCATCTACCAATGGGGGAGAACTTAGTTGATACCCTCTTATCTATTTTGGAAAACTGAGTCATGTAAATGTATTATGGATTTTTAAAAAGAAGAATAATCTGCCATATGGCAGGTGCATGGCAACCTTTGCTGGAAAAAAAAAAGAGGATTTATGAATAAACATATGAATTCAATAAGGACCAGTGGCTGCCGGCGTTGAAGATGCTGTACTGGCTGTTGAGGGAGGAACATGGCCATAGGCACATGGGGTCACTCATTAGTCAACACCTAAAGGGCATCCTGAATGGAGGACCTTCCGGGTATAGAAGAAAGTCAAGGTGCACAGCTGCAGGTGCTCAGGTGAGGGACGGCTAGGCACTTATTTTATTCACTGCAGAGATGCATGCTAGGTGTGACCTGGTGCAAGGGACCAGGCTAAGCACTGTGGCTTATAGGACCCAGGGACAGAAGGGGCTCCAGTCACCAGGGAGTTGACCACAGAAGGCAGACAGGGCTCCTGGGAATCTCCCCAAGTATCATCTCTCAGCTGGCCTGCTGATCAACTCTGTTTAGGTGAGTGTCCTGGGGACCAGGGTGTAATGAAATACAATGCCAACTTTTGGCTCTGTGGTTTCCATCCAAACTTGTGAGCAGAGAAACAGAGCTTCCTCGCTCAAGAACAGGGCAGAACATCAGGCATGGTGGTACATGCCTGTAATCCCCAGTTACTCAGGAGGCTGGGGCAGAGGCTCGTCAATTTTGAGGCCAGCCTCAGCAATTTAACTACACCTGTCTAAAAAATAAACAAACATCAGGGAAACAGGTAGCTCACCTCTCACTTGCTTCATCTATGGGGAAAAGAATCTTCCAGGTCATAGGGAACAGACAAGAAGAAAAAGCAGTCCAGGAAAACTTTAGGTAGCAATGAAAAAACCCACATGTGGTTTATCTGGGGAGCCCAGCAATACCATCCATTTTGTTTTTGACAGTTTACAAAGCACCCTGTTCCTGTTTATGGGCCTCTCCCCGTGGTCCTCTCTCTGCGATCAGAAAGGGAGTTTGATGGTTCCAATCCGGCGATCTTCCCAGTTCTTGAGGCATACTTTATTAATATTTATTATAAACTGATTGGAACTCACAAGATGATAGCCTGAAAAATATGTGAAAAATGATTTGACTTTATATCTTCCAAAAACAAAAGACCATCTGTGGTACTCAGATTGAAATTGACCTGTTCAAAAATATGTGCTTGAGATTTATTTCCTTTCTTTCTTTCCCTCTCTCTCTCTCTCAATCTATAACTTTCTATCTCTTTCTTTCACAGTACAAGATTGAATCCAGGGGTGCTCAACCACTGAGCTACATGCTCTTCCCTACTTATTTATTTACTTACTCACTTACTTACTTCAGACAGGTTCTTCCTAAGTTGCCCAGGCTGGCCTTGAACTTGGGATCCTCCTGCCCCAGCCTCCCAAGTTGCTATGATTATAGGTGTGTGCCACCACACAGGGTTTGAGATTAAGTTCAAAACTTGAGCAGTAATCCTAATGAGCTGGAATGCTTTCCTTGTGATTTTGCTCCTGAGGTTCATCTGTAGAAATAGCCTTAGCTATAAGCTTGGCGACAAGGTATGAAAGGAAGTTAGAGGAAGGGATGGGTCTTTGAATGAGATTGCGGTTTTTCTCATCATTCAGACAGGAAAAAAAAATTATTTTATTTTGTTTAAAAGTATCTCCTCCTATCACTAGTAATTCTGTTGGGAAATTGGACCAAAATCAGCATTCATATTTCCAGGAGTAGTGTTAAGGTCACGGTGTTTAGGTGTCCACGAATGTCTTCCTCAGATCCCATGGGCAGGTGTGACCATCTGTTAGAGATGGCCCACAGCTCTGTGCTTGGCTGAGTGGCAGGGCTGTCCAAGGAGCTTGAACCTGAACTCGGCCTTCTGGCGCAGATCTGCACTCGCCGGCACAGCATGCACTGTTCTCAGGATGGACTGGTGCGGTAACTCTCCCCCTCCCTCATCTCACCTGCCCACTGTAAGGGCCACCTGAATATAGAACTTGATCTTGACCCCCTGTGGACGTGCTGGCTCTGTAGTGGGTGGTGAGAATACAGACTGAAGGGTGCTTGTT
This sequence comes from Geosciurus inauris, assembly GCA_004024805.1. Classification (NCBI taxonomy): domain Eukaryota; kingdom Metazoa; phylum Chordata; class Mammalia; order Rodentia; family Sciuridae; genus Geosciurus; species Geosciurus inauris. The sequence goes on from PVHX01024252.1 coordinate 19,149, forward strand.
TCTGTCTCCTTCCCCTGCGTAATCGTTCCATACCTGCTTGCTTGCTGGTGGCTGCCCGCCTCTTCAGCATGGAGGCTCCCCAGGACAGAGGCCAGCCCTAGTCCATAGACCACTGAGCGGGCTGCCTGGAACATGGGCAGATACCAAAACATAAATCCTAAAGACTCTCGAACTTGAGAGTGATACAACAGGAAATTATGTAGTTACACAGAATATGGGGGAAAGAAGACACTTAAAGAAATTCATTTTTTAATAATGTCTTGACCCTACATTTATTTAGGATCATCCCCAAAATAGACTAAAGGGAATTCCCTCACCTTTTCTTCAAGGGTAATCTGACTTGTACCACAGGTAGCAATCACCTAGTTTAACTCTCAAGACAACCCTTAGAGATACATTATTACTGCTGCTGTTTTGGATAATTCAATAGGTCCAGAGAGGTTAAGTGGTTCATCCAAAGCAACACAGGTGCTGAAGAGCTTGCTAGATTGACCCAGAGTCTTTTGACTAAATAGTGCTCATGACATTTCTTCTCCTCTATTTAGACAGGGACTTTTGAGGAAAAATATTACCACCCCTTAGAAACGAGATCCATAGGCAGGGGAGGAGAAAGCAGAGGCAACTCTCTGTGGAACTTATCAATACACATAAGTGGAAAAGAGTGAATCTAGAGGTCCTCTTAACGAGGACCGTGGGCAGGGTAAAATGCAGGTGGTGAGTGGCCCTTGACGTTTACTAAGTACTAATGCTAACTGGCCCGACAGTGGGTTACCTCACACTTCTCTGCGTGGGGAGTGACAGGTTGTGTCTCTGGCTGGTGATAGAGTAATTGAGTGTGATAAGATGACAAATAAAGAGGCGAGAAGTTAATGATGTGTGGCCTTGTTAGGCAGAGTTTGCCACGCCTCATTAGATCTGAAAGAGTTATCTGAGACAGAGTCATTATCAGAGACAGTAAAACTGTTGTATTAAAAGATAAAAAAAAGCCAGTATCAAAGGGAAATAATTAACTGCTTATCAGGGCAGCAGGGCAGCTGCTTGGTCTAGGAATCAGACTCTGAGAGGCTGAGTCGGGGGAGCCTTGGCTCTCAGTAGGGTGGGGCCCCTGGAACATTGTCATTGGACTTGAAGGTCTATGGGGACCAGAGGTAAGGAATCCACACGAAAAAGACCATGGTCATTCTGCATAAATTATACTGATGGAGCTTGGCCAGGTGGTGCACACCTGTAATCCCAGCAGCTCAGGAGGCTGAGGCAGGAAGATCACGAGTTCAAAGCCAGCCTCAGCAATTTAGCAAGGTCCTAAGCAACTCAGCTGGACCCTGTCTTTAAATGAAATATAAAAAGGGCTGGGGAATGCGGCTCAGTGGTTAAGTGCTCCTGGGTTCAATCCCTGGTAAGAAATAAAATCCAATAAAAACACTATTACTGATGGAAACTCTGATTGTGTTTAATTCATGTATTTCTTGGTAACCTCTTGAATGATCAGGGGTGAGCAAGGGAGTTTATGTCAAGGAGTCCTTCATCACAGGGAGGCGACTGGGGTCCGGGAGGCCACCCACTGGAGTATTTTTCATAAAGGAAAAAGGCCACCAAGTTAAGGTGGCTTTGGGAAGCCCTGGTCACCGCAGCTAATGGAATGAAATAGGGCCATTCACTTTTGTTTCTTCTTGCCCTCCCTGACTGTGTTCCTCTCCCTCCCTCCCCACTTTCCTCTGTTATATACCTTTGTTCCTGTGCAAATCTTCTGCCAATCCTGGATGCTAATGGATCCTGGAGGCAGCTGGAGTTCAGGGCTGTCCTCCCCCTGCCGGGACTGCATCTTCCCCGTCCTCTGTGTCAGCAGCCACCACACAGCAGGGACCACATGCAGCCCCTCCTGCAGCAGCCCTGAGGCTTAATCCACCACCCACCCAGCCTCTCCTCATGCTCTTCCAGGTGGATTTCATCCCTTTCTATATGGCCACTAGCTGTCCAGGGAGGACAGCCTATGCTATATTGTTGTCCCAGCTTCTCCATCTCTTGAGTCTCATCCAAATATATTTTTAGAAATCTGTCTATAGTCGTGCACGGTAGCTATAAACTCAGCTGCTCTGGAGGCTGGGGCAGGAGGATTGCATGTTGGAGGCCAGCCTCAGCAACCTAGCAGAACCCTGTCTCAAAATGAAAAAATAAAAAGGGGTGGGGGTGTAACTTAGTGGTAGAGCATCCCTGGGTTCAATCTCCAGTCCATAAATAAATAAATAGAATTTTGTCTATAACTATTTCTTTGCCCTCAATTCGGTCCTTTTCTGACTTCCTGCAGAACTACTTGAGTATTGTTTTAAAGTAGAATGATATACATATTATTTTCTTGACATTTCATGGGTACAAACCTCATCTACTCATGATATGATTGAAGGTCCATAGGATCAAGTTCTCCAACATGCTCTTACTGGGTTTTTCCCATGGTGTTGTTCATTTAGGAAATTACCAATGAATACAGAATGAAACCAATTGACATTTCCATCAATATAGTTTGTACATGTTTGTCAGGTTTGGTCAGGGTCCAAGATGCCCAGATAAGGAAGCTGGTCAGCGGAGCTGCAAGCCAGATGTGACATCACTAGTGGACATGCCTCCTGTCAATCAGCGAGTTTTCCTGACCCATCAGGAAGGAGTCTGGCCTTCTCTTCCTATACCCAAGCCCTCCCCTTCCTGACCGGGTTTTCTTGAAATTCTCTATGCACAGAATCTCCGACGCCATTTCTCCCGACCCGCTCTGATGGACGGGGGATCTGGTCCGAGGGCTCGCCTTCCAATAAAGCCTTGCTGAGTGGCTTAATTCATCTTCTCCTGGTCGTGTGATATTTACAATGTTGACCTTGATTTTTTTCAAGTGGCTTCTTTTATTAAATCCCAATATACACTTGAAGTCCATATAAAAGTCATTGTCAAAATTGACTAATGCAGTGATACTAAGCACGGCTGATTTTGTGGATTGTAGAAAAACATGAAGCTTCCTGAGAAAAATTACAGATCCCATTACAGAGGCCAGATTATTTCATTATAAGTCTCTCTGTTTACTTAATTTCTGCTGACATTTCTGCAACATTTTATCCATTTAACCTCAGTCAAAATTCAAAATTGGTCCAAGATGGCAGCCTAGACAGATGCCGCGATCAGTCTCTCCAGAACCGGAGATTGAAGTAGTGGAAATACCGTCTCCCAGCCAGCTTCTGGACATCATCCTACAGCTGCCCCCACAGGAATTTCACTCACGCGTGTAGGCAGGGCCACCAGGCAGCAGCTATTGCCACAAGCAGCATGACTTCAGCAGCAAGTGGTGGCGGAGCTCAGCTGCGGGCGGCTCGGAGCCCCTGCCCAGGGCTTGCCTCCGGCGGGGACTGCTTCTACACGGGGTACCTGGCTCCAACGCCCAACCACGCAGGGCCCCTAGCAGTTGCTCCCGTGGACACAGGGCTCCCGCGCGGGAACCCCGGCTACTGTTCTTTGTGGATCTCCATCTACCAGGGCAGAACCTCCTACACCACGGGAACACTGGACAGCATCTGAGGACAAACTTTCCTTTCAACAAACTTCTGCTTCAACACAGCACACTGTGAAACTGCGTCTCCATTGCATCCAAGACCACCAGCGGTCCAGCCCTTCACCCTGTTGCTGAAGCAGATGGCTTCTTTGTGAGACCCCACCTACGACATTCTTCACTGACCAGGGAAATTCCAGGAAGCAACGGAAACCCCACTTACTGGAGTAAAATAGAAAACCCTGAAGACACCAGACAAATTCCTAGAGACATATAACCTACTCAAACTGAACCAGGAGGACATTCATGACTTAAACAGATCAATTACAAGCAAGGAAATAGAAGATGCCATCAAAAGCCTTCCAACCAAGAAAAGCCCTGAACCAGATGGATTCTCAGCCAAGTTCTACAAGACCTACAAAGAAGAACTAACTCCAATACTCCTCAAATTATTCCATGAAATAGAAAGGGAAGGAACCCTCCCAAACTCATTCTATGAGGCTAGTATCACCTTTATTCCAAAACCAGACAGAGACATGTCAAAAAAGGAAAATTTCAGACCAATATCCCTGATGAATATAGATGCAAAAATTCTCAATACAATCTTGGCAAATTGCATACAAAAGCATATTAAAAAACTAGTGCACCATGATCAAGTGGGGTTCATTCCAGGGATGCAAGGTTGGTTCAACATACAGAAGTCAATAAACGTAATTCATCACATCAATAGACTTAAAGATAAGAATCACATGATTCTATCAATTGATGCAGAGAAAGCATTTGACAAAATACAGCACCCCTTCATGTTTAAAACACTAGAAAAACTAGGGATAGTAGGAACATACCTCAACATTGTTAAAGCAATATATGCTAAGCCTAAGGCCAACATCATCCTAAATGGAGAAAAATTGGAAGCATTCCCTCTAAAAACTGGAACAAGACAGGGATGCCCTCTCTCACCACTCCTATTCAATATAGTCCTTGAAACTCTAACCAGAGCAATCAGACAGACGAAGGAAATTAAAGGGATACGAATAGGAAAAGAAGAACTCAAACTATCATTATTTGCAAACAACATGATTCTATACTTAGAGGATCCAAAAAATTCCACCAGAAAACTTCTAGAACTTATAAATGAATTCAACAAAGTTGCAGGATATAAAATCAATATCCATAAGTCAAATGCATTTCTATGCATCAGCAATGAGTCCTCTGAGAGAGAAATTAGGAAAACTACTCCATTCACAATAGCCTCCAAAAAAAATAAAATAAAATTCTTAGGAATCAATCTAACAAGAGTGGTGAAAGACCTCTACAATGAAAACTACAAGACATTAAAGAAAGAAATTGAAGAAGATCTTAGAAGATGGAAAGACCTCCCATGTTCCTGGATAGGCAGAATTAATATTATTAAAATGGCCATACTGCCCAAAGTGCTATACAGATTCAATGCAATCCCAATTAAAATCCCAAAGTCCTTTCTTATACAAATAGAAAAGGCAATCATGAAATTCATTTGGAAAAATAAGAGACCCAGAATAGCCAAAGCAATCCTGAGCAAGAAGAGTGAAGCAGGAGGCATCACAATACCAGACCTTAAACTTTACTACAAAGCTATAGTAACAAAAACGGCATGGTACTGGCACCAAAATAGACATGTAGACCAATGGTACAGAATAGAAGACAC
>PVHX01024253.1:0-24346 GCA_004024805.1 Geosciurus inauris
TAAAAAAGAGACAAAAGACTTCTGGTGATTGTAAATCCTGTGCTCCTATGAGTATTAATGACTATGGATTTAGTCAGTTATAAAGCCATTTAGAATCAGTTATTACCAAATGTTATTTTCCAACTTGTGCTCTAACATAATTGTCAACAGATCCTAACCCTGCACCCAAAATTTCACTTTTTGTGTCTTATTCTTAATAGGATGATGATGTTTTTGTCAGTTTTTCATCACTGTGAACAAAAGACCTGACAAGAACATAGAGGAGAGAACGTTTATTTAGTGCTCACAGTTTCAGAGGTTTCAGCCAACTCCATTGCTCTCAGTCCAAAGATAGGCAGAACATCATGGTGAAAGGGCATGGAGGGAAGCAGCTCAAGGCAAGACAACCAGAAAACAGAGACAGCTCTGCTCTCAAGGGACAAAATATAAACCTAAAGGCATGCCCCCAACCCTGCAAGTGATCTCTTTTTTCCAGCCACACCCTACATGCATACAGTTTCCTCCCAATTAATCCATGTCAGTGGCTTAACCACTGATTAGGTTAAGGATCTCATTACCTAATTACTTCACCTATGAAAATTTCAACATTGTCTCACATATGAGTTTTTGGGGTACATTTCATATTTAATCTATCACAGATGGATATTTGAATATTACTAAATAATAAAAAAGAAAGAAAATAACAATCAGAAATAAATTAATAAAAAGAGGGGACAATAAAGGAAGCAGAAGAAAATTTCAAATAAAACCTTCTTTTAACAATACCATATCCACAAATCAAGGGAAAACGCAGGATGATCAGGGATTGAAACAGACCTCAGTTCTTAAAATTTCATAGCTAATTTATTTTTTAAAAAAATTCAGTGAGAACATTGAAGGATAGATTTCAGAAAATCTTCCAGTAAATAAAAGAGTGAACAAAAAACAACAAAGAATGTTGAGTGTGTGTGTGTGTGTGTATGGAACCATATGTGCCACACACACAAACACATTTATATGTATGTATGTATAAAATTTCTCCCCTTCTACGTGTGTGTGTGTGTGTGTGTGTGAGACAGAGAGAGAGAGAGAGAGAGAGAGAGAAACAGAAGGAGCTGTCTACCTCTAATATGATATTCAAGGAGTCCAACATATAAACTCTAAGAGCTCAATAATTGTGAAAAACTAGGGAAAAAAACCCTAAGAACCGGAAATAGATGGTCTCCAGTGTAGAAAGATATTGCCCAAGTACCCCAAACCATATATAAAATATTCAAACAAGATCTATGATTGTCCAATTTTGAAATATCAGTGATAATAAGTTTCTTAAAATTTCTTGAGATTTAGAATGACTTGAAGAGCAGTTTGCTAGCCACAAGAGAATGAAGTTATACTTTGTGAGTGGAATTATTTTTAACTGAGAATTCCATATCTGGCCAATCTATTAATTAGATGTTCACAGACTAGGAAAAGTTCTAGATTTTCCAAGTGTCTCATAGTTTGAAAAATAATATTCCTCCCATAGATTATCCATGTCCTAATCCCTTGAACCTGTTAATGGGTTACTGTAAATGACAAAGGAAAATTAAGGTTGCAGATGGAGTGAAGTCTACTATCAAACTGACCTTCCAATAGGGAGATTCTCCTTGGTTATTTGGGTGGGACCAATGTAATACCAAAGGTCCTTGAAAGTGGAAAAGGGAGTCAGGAGAGATCAGAGTGATGATGCTGCCTAGTGAGAGCTCCAGCCATCACTGTGGGCTTTGCAGAGGAAGGAGGGGTTGCCTGGCAAACCATGGGCAGTCTCTAGAAACTGGAGCACACAGGAAAGGGATTCTCCCTTGGAAAAATGAAGGCAGCCTGCTCACACCTTGATTTTAGCCTGATGTGATCTGAGTCAGACTACAGATCTATTGAACTGCCAGGTAATATGGTTGTGTTGTTTCACATCACAAAAATTGAATAATTTATAACACAAACAACAGAAAATGAAACCATATATGTTTTAGAACCTACTGGAAGATTTTCTCTTTGAACATGGGAGAGCAAACCAAGAATAGGACACTTGAGATCAACGGTGTTACACCCCATTGTGTAACAAGAGGGTGAAAGCACTTGGGAGATTTCAATAGGAAAACAACAAATACCACCAAATAAAACAAAACAAAACAAAACAAAAAACCCACAAAAAACCTAGTAGATGTTTTATACATTTGATCACATAGAAAATTATAGTAAGATTTTTGTTTTTTCTTTTTGTACCAGGGATTGAATCCAAGAGTGCTTAACCATGAGCCCCTTCCCCAGCCCTTTTTATTTTTTGAGACAGGATCTCCCTAAGTTGCTGAGGCCAGCTTTGAACTGGTGATCCTCCTGCCTTAGGCTCCTGAGCCACTGGGATTACAAAGCATGTGCCACCACACCAGTTTGTAGCAAGTTATTTTTAACAGAGCTACTGAGTTATGTGTCCAGTTAGTCAAATATATTTTTACAACTACGCAAATAAGATAATGAAGCCATCATTTACTCCAAGAAAACCAAACTGTTGTAAAAGAAAGAAAATGCACCCACTTAGAATACCATATTTGAATAGAAGTTACATGGTCATAATAATAACAAAAACATTGAGTATAGATTTCACCGAAAGTCATGATACATCCATTATGGGAGAATGGCTAGGAGAGAAAGGAGTAGGGTCTATAAAAGCTAAAGTCTTCCTTCCCTTACAAAGAGGTCCATAGATGATATCTCAAATATATACATCACAGCACAGCATTATATACATGTTATGTGGAGAAAGAGGTTCAATAGTTATTTGATAGGAAGGGAACACACAAGTACTAGGCTGCAATTATTTGTTATTTTCTAAAGCTTTTTGACCTTACAAACTACTTCAGCATATTGATTAATGACAAAAATGAATTTAAAAAAGAACAATTATGGTGATTTGTATGCTGTACTATTAATAGACACTACCTGTGAGTAGCAACACTATAAGGAAAGTTATTCCACTTGCTACCAACAGACACTGTCCTCATTCTCTGCTTTATTTTTCTCCAATAGCACCAATTACAATTGATGCCCTAAATAGTATACTTAATTATTTGTTCATTGTTTTCTACATTCACTGGAATATAATATCAATGAGGAAAGTTATTATCTATTTTCATCATCACTGCATCCTCAGAGCCAAAACAATCCCTGCTACACAGAAGACATACAATAAATAGAAACAAATTAATGAAAATTTTAAAACATTGTGATGATATCTATTTTTAAACTTCACAATATTTCCTATTTTAAAACCATGGGGGGAAAACACTTAAAGTCATTTTCTTTTTAAAATTTATTTTGCCATATTGGGGATTGAGCCCAGGGCCTTGTGAATGCTAGGCAACTGCTCTACCACTGATCTATACCCCAGCCCTATTTTGTTTTTAAAGAAAAAGAAAAAGTGCTAAAAGAAGAATAGAGGAATGATGCGGACAGCTGAGCCTGGTTACTGGTTTTTGTCCTCTCTGAGAGATGGGGCAGCTGCAGCAAAAGGCAGAAAGCAGATAAAACTGCATTGGGGGCTGTTAAAACCTTGGAGTAAAGGGAGCTCCATAAACATAAAGATGCAGGACACCAGGTCAGAGTGCCATCTTACAGTCTTAGTTATCTAACCAATTAAAATTTATTAAGGCCTTGATGTATCTGGGCACAATTCCTTAAATAATAAAGTGCCCAAGTTGTTTTTTTAGGAAGATATCCAGAATCCACTCAAGAAACATTTGAAACCATCTTTTGAAGAATGGGTATTTGCAGAAGCCAGCTTCTCTAGTCAGTTACTCTATGGTTGTGGTTGTCACAAGCTCAAAATATCCAGTGCAGAACATGTTAACACTCCCCAAAAGTCAACTTGTGCCCCAAGATGACAATCTGTGCAAAAGAACCCTAAAACTATGATACTTCTTCTGACCATCCAAGCAACAAGCAGCTTCTCTCCTCTCCCTTCCTATAAATTCCTTCCCTACCAACCCATCAGGAAGGGAGATGGAGCTTATGGCTCTTGGCCTCCTTGACACTTGGCCTCAAAATAAAGCTTTCTGTTTGCAAAGCCCTGGTGCCTTACTATTGGCTTTTATATTCATTGGACAGGGAGCCTATGCTGGGTATGATTTGGATGGAGTGGGTGAAACAGCGAGGAGAGAAGGGACATTCTGTTTTTTGTTTGTTTGTTTGTTTGTTTTCTCCATTAGCTAAGCAAAATTAAATAGATAGGTAAAAGCTAATGAAAAAGTTTATAATCTAGTCCCTAGTTTACTATCACCTAAAATAAACTGATAGACAATAATCTCCGTTCATACATTAACATCAGTTAAAATAGCATCTAAAGTTAAAATACTTAGTCATCACTCATCCTTTCCCATTCCAGTCCCAACTGTTTTCTCTCTCTGCTTAACTGTCTAGATTCCTGGATTTCCTCCACAAATAATTTAGCAAATGTCCCCAATTCACCCTAAAGCATTTTTTTTCAATTGTTATAATTCTTCTAAAAACATCCATTGCTCCCCAAATAACAGAATTGTTTCAGTTTAAAGAACAATGGGATTTGGCATTAGAGGTTGTAATTTATCCCGCTGTGCTCCAGTTCTCCTGCTCTATCTAATCTTGAGAACTTTAAATAGCACAAATCTCTCATCTCTCTTCTTCCCAGGCCAGCCCTTTTCAGCTACCTAGTAGCTTCTACCTGTTTTGCTTGTACTCTGATTGACTTTCCACATTCCTTCCACTGCTATAACCTTTTATCCCCACAGTATCAAAAAAAATTGCTAGAAGTAGCAATGATAGTTATCATGTAACTCAGTTGTAAAGTATTTCCTATAGTCTGTCAGGGTATTTACTTTAAGATGAATGTTGCTCATACGTAGGCTAAAGATCTTTATCACAAATACTGAGAATAGTTCATTTAATCTAACTTTTAGATTTTTATTGCATTTAAATGATCTAATAAAAGACCTTTGCCTCTTATAGTCCTAAAACATTTAAACACATTTTAAATCATGTCAAGTTTTGAAAAACCAGAAGATTGCCTCACTATCCCTTCCTTCATGTCCTGATAACCTTGCTCTAGATCATTTAATACAATGTTACCAGAAAGCTATTGCAATAATCAAACAAGAAGATAACTCTGTTGTGGTCTGAATCTGAGATGTCCCCCAATAGCTAATGTGTTGGTTTGGTTCCCAAGGCAGCAGTATTCAGAGGTGGGACCTTTGGAAGGTGAGTGGCTCATGAGGGCTCTGATCTCATCAGTGGATTTGTCCCTTGATGCATTCATTCCACAGTGGTTGAGGGGTAGAGGTCTTGTTATAAAAATGAATTCTCTCTCTGTTTTGTAGTTACCAGGAAGTAAGCAGCTTTGCTCCATCATGCCCTCTTGCCATGATGTTCTGCCTTACCATATCCCCAGAAACAAGAAAGCCTGTTGATCATAGACTGAAATCTGTGTAACCATGAGCCAAAAGTAAATTACTCCTCCATAAGCCAATTTTCTCAGGCATTTTTTCACAGCTTTAGACAGCTGACTAACAGACTCTAAGAAAGTGATTGTAATGTCTGAGACTAAGCTATAACTTTTTAAAAGTAATTGTTGGAAGAAATTATTACTAATTAAACATTTCTGGCTTAATTAAAATATTAATTTATTCATGATAATATGGGATTTATATATGTAAAAATATATTTGAGCTAGTTCTAATTCTATACACACACACTTTAAAATAAATATATAATAACAGTTTGAGATTGGCCAAACAATTTCCAGCTGGGTGTCCCTTGACCATTATTGATATACTCTACATATGTTGTTTATGCGTGCACTATCTAGAAAGACCGTATTGGGTAATGGTTCATCTAGACCAATCATCATGATTGGCATGTGGGATAAGCAAATCTTGGAGATATACCTAACTTCCCACTAACCCAACAATTCACAATGGACATAAAGAGATTAAAAGACTACTTGAGAGCTCATAGATCTTGTCATAGTGGGAGGAGATAGATGTTGAGAGAAGTGAAGTAGAGGGAATTTAAAGCAGGTGAGGCACAAGAGCCCCAAATACATGGCATGAAACTCAGGGCTTTGCTGGCTAATTTGGGATCAGCTACATGAACCAATAAAGTCAAAGTCAAGTCAACACTATTGAATTCTAGAATAGGCTAAGAAATACTGGAAGATGGAATAGCTTGTGGGAAGAGTGGTAGGTATTAGAAAATGGAGGCATATACAAAGAGATGCATCTGTGAGGCAATAAAAATACAACTCTGAATCTATAAAGGCCTTTCTGCATGATGCAAATATAACATCTGTGTTCATAATCACTGTGACCAAGAAACAATTCAGATTAAAATAAGCCTACAATAGTACAGGTTTCAACAGTTAAAGATTTAATGTGTGTGTTGGCGGAGAGATAGAGTATTTTTTTGAAGGGAATGATATTCTGTTTTTATTTTGAATAATACTACTTTTTCTTTTGAACAATATGTATTGTAATGATGAATTTCCAGTTTTCTTACCTCTACAAAGATGAAACAGGGGAAAATGGTGTTGCTCCTACACTCTTGGCTCTGGGTATTTGGAAACATGTTTTCCTGTTGGCATAGGAGAAAAGAACACAATGATTGTGAAATCCAGTGTGCATGTGGTCACATGCTCCATGGAAGCTCAGTACATTCTCATTACAAATCTAACCTTGTCTTTACCAGGAAATAACTTCCTATATCCTGAGTTACTGTTTGGAATGTCAGATTATCTATATCTTCCACTTTAATTGCAGCTAGCATCCACAAAAATGCTTCCTTTTTAAATGCTGCCTCTGACTTGAGAAATTATCAAACATTTCCACTTCATCCAAGTGCAGACATAATCAAATACCTAACATTTGACTAAACCTGTTGGCGAGACAGGCATTATGACTGGGAATGCTGTGTTAGATTTCCCTGGGCACCATGGCTACACCATCGCCTACAGCTCTGTGCCTGTTTGTTCTACTATACTACCACAATATTAAACATTTCCTTAGACTGCTTCTTATCAGTAAACTTGTCAATAATCCCTCCAAATGTACTCCTATCCCTAAGAATATAGTACAGAAGGAAGAATTTTTTTTTTTAATCCTGAGCTCTGCGGAGGCTTAAATTCCAAAGAAGTTCAACATTATTGCTACTATATAGTTTGGAAATTTCAAAGTGAATGTTCTTAATATGAAAACCACTTGAATAGATATATATGCATGGGTCAAGACAGTGAAATAATTTAATCAAAATTGTCAATTAATATTTTTAAAATGATCCTCATAAAAAACAAACACATAAGAAAATACTTAAAGTCGGGCATGGTGGCACACGCCTGTAATCCCAGCACTTTGGGAGGCCGAGACAGGAGAATTGTGAGTTCAAAGTCAGCCTCAGCAACTGCAAGGTGCTAAGCAACTCAGTGAGACCCTGTCTCTAAATAAAACACAAAATAGGGCTGGGGATGTGGCTCAGTGGTCAAGTACCCCCGAGTTCAATCCCCAGTACCAAAAAAAAAAAAAAAAGAAAGAAAGAAAGAAAGAAAGAAAATACTTAAACCTATTCCAGATAGCCAAGCAGGTAAAAAACAGAACTTAGTGCAAATCAGATGTTTATACTGAATTACCAGGAGAGAATGGTTTGTAAAAATAAATATGTTCCTACAACTCATTAAAGCAGAAAAAATCTAAATCATCAAAATGGAAAAAAAACAACCTAAATTCCTTCAAAGATGAAACTGAAGTGATGATAAGTATAATTTTTTCCCTATAATGAAGTATCATGACCATGCCCCAAAATTGTGTTCTATATTCTGAGTTCAATTACTGTAAGCGTTTGAGATCCTGCCTACTGAGAGGAGCAAACTACTACTCTGTCCCCACAGTTCAGTAACTTTCAGTAAAATGTTTCACTTGAGGGGATATCTGAAATTGTTCATGGAAATTGTGTTGTTATCATGGCTTAGATCCTTTATTGGTATTTAGGGACAGTATATGTTCTGCAATCCACAGGACAGCTCTACACACTGAAGAATCGTTCCTGCTGCGTGTTTGTGTTCTATTTTCTAATGTACCACTGGCTTACACTCACCTTGAACAGTGAATAATAGTTCAGTTATGATAATAAAGAAAGAACTGACATGAAAACCCCAGTAATTTAGGAGAAGGTTTTTTGGGGTAGGAAAACTTAAATGAAGTAAAGATATTGCTTCACAATTGTAAATATTATATTTACATGGAACATTATGCTTACTAAAGATAATGTCCCCACCCATACTTAGTTGAAAAGATTTTCATTGCATATGGAGCAATGCAGTTGCTGCAAAAGAAATAAAGTTAATAGCAAATCGGTAAGATTAGAATACCTTAAATCTTTAGTTTCAGCATTTAGCATTGTGCTAAACATAAATTTTTAATCTTTCAAATGATTTAGAACCAAATAAAATGTTAAGTTAATGGAGACTTATGGCATGCCTGAGCTTTTGTATTTCATGAATGACATTCATTTTAAAACATTTAAATTTTTAGCATAATGGTAAAAAAAAATCTTTGTAATGAAATTACATGTTCAAATTATTTATTTGTCTTGGGAGTACACATAGTTTTAATTTTCCTCTGACTCTTTCTCCAGAGTCTTGGAAAGAAATGGTAATGCTGAAGGGATGGGGTAATGGAAAGCAGACTGCAGGCTCATTTTATTAGAGTATAAATTTTCAAAATAGCTTGTGATCATTGTCTGTATTTCAGTAGTGCTCATTGTGATATTTCCTTTTTCATCATGAATTTTAGTAATTTGAGTTTCCTTTCTCTTTCTCGTTATTAACCATGGCTAAGGGTGTATTAATTTTGTTTAATTTTTCAGACAACTAACTTTTTGTTTTGTTGATTTTTTTGGATTTTTCTTTATTTCAATTTCTGATTTCAGCTCTGATTTTAATTATTTCCTGTTTTCTACTGTTTTTAGTATTGATTTTTCTTCTTTACTAGGGCTTTGAAATGTAATGTTCAGTTATGTATTTGGTGACTTTCTATTCTTTTAATGAATAAACTAAATGCAATGAACTTTCTTCTTAGAAGTGCCTTCATATTGTCCCAGAGATTTTAATATGTTGTATCTCTCTTTTCATTTACCTCTAAGTATTTTTTTATTTTAACTCTAATTTCTTCTGCTATCCATTGGTCATTCGATAGTGTATTATTTAGTCTCCAGGTGTTAAAGTAGCTTCTATTTTTTAATTTTAGCATTGATTTCTAATTTCATTCCATTATGATCTAATAGAATGCAAGGTATTAGTCCATTTTTTTTTTGTAATTGCTAGAAGTAGATATGTGGCCTGAGCTATTGTCTATTTTAGAGACAGATTCATGTGCTACTTAGAAGAAAGTCTATTCAGTCACTGGTGGATAAAATATATATATATGATATATATCTGTTATATCTAAATTATTAATTTTATTTTTTAGTTCTATAGCTTCTTTATTTAGTTTTTGCTTGGAGGACTCTCCAGTGGTGAGAGAGGTGTATTAAAGTCACCCAGTGTTATTGTGGTTTGCTCTATTTGATTCCTGAAATTGAGAAGGGTTTTTTTTTTTTTTTGATGTACATAGATTCTCCATTGTTTGGGGCATAAATATTTATGATGTTATGTTTTGTTGATATGTAAATCCCTTAAGCAGTATAAAATGTCCTTCTCTGCTCCTGCTGATTAACTTTGGCTTGAAGTCTACTTTATCTGATATGAGGATAGAAAACCCTGCTTGTTTACAAGATCCATGTGAATATGTTTTCCCATCCTTTTACTTTCAGCTTGTGAATGTCTTTGTCTATGAGGTGAGTCTTTTGGAGACACCATATTGTTGGGTCCCATTTTTTAATCCAATCTACCAGTCTATGTCTTCTGATTAATGAGGTCAGGCCATTTACCTTCAATGTTATTATTGAGATGATTTTTATTCCCTGTCATTATTATTTTTTTCTGGTTTTTAATTTGAATTAGTTTCTCCTTTGTTTGGCTATTTATCCAGGGTAGTTCCCCTCTTTGCTGGTTTTTACTTTTATTTTTAATTTCTTCTTCATGAAAGATTTTATTGTGTGTATTGCAGTGCAGGTTTTCTAGTTGTGAATTCTTTTACCTTTTATTTATCATGGAAGGTTTTTATTTCATCATCAAATCTGAAGCTTAATTTTGCTGGGTATAGTATTCTTGGCTGGCATTGATTTTCTTTCAGAGCTTAGTATATTTTATTCTAAGACTTCCTATCTCTGAGGGTGTGGGTTGAAAAATCAACTGAGATATGGATTATTTTCCTCCAAATGTGACCTGTAATTTTTCTTTGGCTGTCTTTAAAATTCTGTCCTTTTTCTATATGTTAGGCATTTTAATAATAATGTGCCTTGGTGTGGATCGATTGTAGTTTTGTGTATTTGGCATCCTGTAAACCTTCTATATTTGATATTCCATTTCATTCTTTAGGTATGGGAAATTTACTTATATTATTCCATTGAAATCCTTTGGTTTATATCTATCTCCAAGCCTTCATCTATCCTGATAAATCTTAAATTTGGCATTTTCATGTTATCCCATATTTCTTGGAAGTTTTCTGCATGGCCTTTTAACACATTTTCTTTAACTTTATTTTCCAAATTATATGTTTTGTCTTCATTGCCTAAAACTCTGTCTTCCAATTGATCTAGACCTTTGGTGATGCTTTCCATTAAATTTTTAATTTGGTTTATTGGTTCCTTCATTTTGAGGATTTTGGCTTGATTTTGTTTTTCATAATCTCTGCCTCTTTATTGAAGTGATCTTTCACTTCCTGTATTTTCTCTCTGATTTCACTCCTTTCATCATCCTTTAGCTCACAGATCAGTTTTAACTATGTACATTCTAAACTCTTTCTCTGACATTTCTTCCATTTTGGTGTTAGTTGATTCTGTTATTTTAGTATCTTGGTTTGTTTGGGGCAATTTGTTCCCTTGCTTTTTCATGTAGTTTGTGTGTCTACTCATCTAATACTATGGATCTGATGCAGTAGAGTTTCTACCCTGTGGACTTATGGTGTCCCTGAAGGTTTCGAGTACCTTACCATTTAGGGGAAAAAATAATAAACAGTGCTAACAATATACAGCATTAAACCAAATATTTCTTGCTATGACATTTACAATGTTAATTGTCACAATAAACAGAAATAATAGGATCAGTTATTGCCTACAATAAAAATAGTAAATTTGCAAAAGGATTTAAAATTTCAAATGGTAACTAGGGAGAAAACAGAAGTGATAGAAGATATGATGATTATGAGGGAGGAGGAGAAAAGATAGAAATAAAAACAAAGAAAGAGGGAAGGAAACAGATTGGCTATTAGTAGAAAAAAAGAGAAAGAGGATCAAGGGAAACAGATAAGATATACATATATGTAGCAAAAATTTAAAGAAATAAATAAAAATAATAAAATATAAAATATACTAATTAAACATCCTAGTCCTTAAAATCTAATCCATAAAAAATAACTGGCTTCAAAAATAATAGAAATGAGGAAAAAATATGAAATGTATAAATGTCCATGAACCACTAAGGTCATAATTAAACAGAGAAAAGATCTAGATGTAAAGTTAAAGAATAGTTTCCACTGGAGTTCAAAAGATTCTCAGCAGTGTTAGTTGGAGTATGATTCTTGCTCCACCTATAGGGTGAGGTTATTGGAGTGAGAGAATTAATCCCATAGGCAGAACTTCTGGAGGTGGGGTTTAGGTTCAGGTAGGCTCCAGGCTCTTTGCTGAATGCCAGTTGGTCTGGAGATTTTTAAATCAGCATACTTCCAGGACCCAGCAATTACTAGTCCATGCTGGAAGACTGTGTCCCAGGGGTCTTCCCTGGGTTCCCCTCATGCAGTAGAGGAGCCAACTTTTAGTCCACTATGTCACCTGTGAACTGCATGTTTCCTGGTCATTGGGTTCAGTCTCAAAACTCAATCTTTCCTGACCCACCCTTTTGAGTTCCTGGCCAGGCTCATATCTCCCAGCCAGTCCTGCATGCAACTGGATTGGAGGGGAAGGAGGAGAGCTAGGTTGGTTTACAAAACCATTTGTCCTCCACGTAAACCTCTCTCTATATTTAATTTCCTCCTGGTAACTTAGGCACATTGTATGTCATGCAGTGTGAGTTTGCCAGGAATTGTCTCCTTCAGCTTCCAGCCCTGCGCCATGGCTTCTAATGGTTAATTTGGGGCCAGACTTGAGTTTGCCAGGAATTGTCTCCTTCAGCTTCCAGCCCTGCACCATGGCTTCTAATGGTTACTTTGTCTTTCCTCCACGAGCAGCTGAGAGAGATGGGGCTTCTTTCCTGCACATGGATATTGTGCAGTGTGCCTTTCAGTTTAGTTGAGCAGTGTCTTTGATCTCTAAACTCTTCATACCCATACATTTCTCAGGCCTCCTACAAATGCAGGTTCCTTTAATTTCCTTATTCCTCTACCATGCTCGTGGAGACTGTTCTTACTGGTGTCTCTGCCTACAACAGTGGCTGTAGCACTGAGAATTTCTTCCTTATTATGTCCCATCTCTTGAATCCCTCATCTTTAAATGTCCCAGTATTAAATTTCAGAAAATTCGCCCCAACCTCTTTTTTTGTTCAACCTTGCTGAGAAGCTGTCTATCTGCTTTCTTGGTTTCATGCCATGGAGCAGCCAGGAAAGCAATCTTCTCTATTCTGCTTTCTTGAAAAAAGTCTTGAATGTTTCTTAACACTACATGTGTTTGGCAGTTTTTAGAGATATTCACAAATTCTTTCAGTCTCCTCCTTTCAATAACAAAAGGCTACTTTCCCTTGTCTTAGGCATGTAGTGGTCTTGATGACTCATTTCTAATGACAGGAATATAGAAGAAATGATGGTGATCTTGGAAGCTAGGTCATAAAAAGTGTTGTGGCTCCCTGCTCACTCGCTCATCCCTACGTTGTGGTTCTGGAGCAAGTTGTCTCCCACACTGTGAAGACAGACCCATGTGGCCAGGAATTTTGGCATCCTGCCAAAAGCCAGTGAGGAACCTAGGCCTCCTGCATATAGCCATTTGATTAAAGTATCTTGGAAACAAATCCTCCATCCACAGCCAAACCTTCAGATAACTGCAGCTCCTAGCTCCTGCCAATTCCTAAGATCAAAAACAAGATCTGACAGATCTTGAGCCAAAATACCCAGCTAAACCATTCCCATATTCCTAGTCCACAAAATCTGTAAGACTATATTGTTTTATGCCACCAAATTTGGGGAATTTTTCTTGTACTGAATATTGAATACAGAGGGACTTTATCACTGAGCTATATCCCCAGCCCTTTTTAATTTGTATTTTAAAATAGAGTCTCACTAAATTGCTCAGGGCCTTGTTAAATTGCTGAGGATGGTGTTGAACTTTTGATCCTCCTGCCTCAGCCTCCCAAGTCACTGGGATTATAGGAGTGTGCCATTGCACCCAGCTCAAAGGTAATTTTTTTTTTTACATAGTAGCACACTACTACAATTATTAGCTGTGATTCATTGGTATATTAGATAACAACAGTGATGATGAACATTGTTTTGTGAATAAATGTCCTTCCCTGGGAGAATATCTAACAGTAAAATTTAATGGAATAAAATCATAGAGAAGATAATTTTAGAAGTGGTTATTTGTTTTTTATTTCCTCATGATTCATTCTAGAATTCAACCATCAGTATACACATTGCCATGTCTGTCCTATCCATTCTAGTTTGGTTTCAGATTTGTGCCATGAAGGCCACAACTGGCCACAAACAAAAACTCAGGTGTTAGTGTCTCAGATGTATCTCAGATTCAATCATCATATAATCATATGGATTTGGGACTAACTAGAATCTGGTGAAAGTTTTTTTATGATAAAATATTAGATGGGGTAGTTTTAAGAACTGTAATTAGCAGTATAATTTTGAAAAAGCTTACACATGTTATAAAATAGATTAAAAAGATGAACAAATTATTCAAACTATTCAAATACAAAGTATTGTGAAAGTGTCCCCTCACCACTCAGGGGAAATTAAAAAAAATTTTCACATGGAAAGTAATACACAGAAAGATCTACTTAATTTGCCTTTGGCTTAACTGACAAATTCAAATTCTAGAGTCATTTTCCCTTATGAATACAAATGGAATGCTAATTAATGTTACTATTAGTCTTAGAAAAACACAATTAGGAAGGTAAATCTGCTGCTTTTTTATCCTTCAAATCAAATAATGTATCCCATTAGAAATGAATGACTCAGGGAAGATCAGCAATTTGGATTAATTTCACTACAACTATTCATCATTAGTGCAAAATAATTGAGATGAGACTGGACATTATTACAATTTTGTAATATTATTGTGTTCTTAAAGTATACACAGAAAAATCCCATATAATACTTTCAATAAAAAGTTAATATGATTGTGTGCACCAAAGCTATACTCTAATTGCCAAAGACTCCTATCATATTCTACATTTTATTAGCACTTGTGTATTGTTTTAATACCCTATTCTGTATTAATTGATTTTCATTAATTGTTCCTTTGTGCCTCAAGTACTGCATAAATATGAAGAAACTCTCTTCAAGAAAATACTGCATTGACTATTGATTGCAGTTTCTATTAAAGAATCTCATAAAAAGTTGAAAATCTTCAATAACTCCAATAACCTTCTGTGCTCTCGGGTACTGTCTAATTTCAGAGAATATTTGGCTCCATTATCTTTTCACCAGCCCACAGTAATTTGGACATTATGGGCTGGGTAGTATACTCACCAAATTTGTATGTTGAAGCTCTAAACTCCACTACCTCAGTATGGGACTGTATTTGGAAACAGTGTCTTGTATATGCTGTGTTGGTTTACTGAAAAAAAGAGGACTTACATGTATAAAATGTTTTATCTTCATCAAGCTCTTATCTTGATTTTTAAATCCTAAAGTTTCTAAAGTTTTAGAGTAATGAGGATGTCAGCTTTCTAGTAGGTGAGGGAGCAACATATAAAATGCTACTTGTTTCATGGTGAGTCCTGAAATTAAACTGACCGTCTCAGGAAACAGCAATTCTCTTGGTATTCCATCAGTCTTGAACTCCTGTGTTAGATTACTGAAATCATAGCAGCTTAAACAAAAAAGAAAGAATTGTATTTTTTATTTAAGTAATAGTCTGTAGCTGATAAGGCAGCTACTCAGGGCTGAAGATCAGCCTCCTCCGTCATGTTACTTTTCCATCCCAGTCCAGTAGGTTTATTTTTATCATGTCTGCATTTGGGGTATAGGAAGAAAGATGGGTTGGACAGGATTAGACATAGTTTTTAAGGAAATGTGCACATCACTTCCAGATGTTCAAGATATAATCAAAAGTCCAGAGCTGGTGACATGGGAGGTTAAGAAATTTGCCTTGCTAAAACTTCTGTTCAGAGATGGAAGAGGCAGGAGATGAATGCTATCTGCCACCTAACAGAATACATGGATTTTTTTTTTCTTTCACAAATCTTAATTTAGGACCTGGGAATTCAACAAACACCATTTTGGAAACTCAAACCATGTCTTTAGGCTTTGTGTGAAATTGAATAGGCCACTCTGAAAAGTGGAACAGTGTGGCTGATACCAGCAGGGTACAGACATTGGGTGCTTTCCAGTGAATCAGAAAGTTTCACTGCAATTTCAGAGCTGTGGTCACCAAAGTGCTGCTGTAGCATTTTTTTTCTCTCAATAGGAAGAGAAACTGTGAGATAAACTTAGGCTACATCACTTTGTGAGGGGGGCGGGAGAGGCACCAGCAGGCTATTCCTAGTCCTTTGAGCTTTCTTCTGTTGTAAATTGGACTCGTCATATTTCCTCTGGCAGTTTATTCATGTGGCAGTCCAAATATACCATCATGAAAATAGTCCTAATTTATATTTTATCAATAGAAAAAATTCTTTATTTTTTCTGAATGTAAAAAAATTATTGTTTTTATAAATAAACCTTAAGAAGAAAGTAAAAATACTGCATAGCTTTATCATCCAAAGATAAATCCTGTTAGTATTTTGGTATGTATTGTTCCAGGCTTCATCAAAGCATATAGATTATAAACTAGTAAGTTCTTTGTAGATTATCTCAAGCACATGTCATTTGGCAACTACAACATTATTCAGGGTTCTAGGGGAAACCCTGTGTATGGCCTTCTTAGTCTTCTACTTTCTGTGTTCTGACACAATCTCATCCTATCACATGATTATATGTCGCCTGGGTTTAAGGATGCTTAAGACTTTATGACTTTGCTTATGTATTTGTGTTGAGTTCAATACGTATCTGTGTAAAGATTTGCTTTCCCCCAATGTTCTGATTTACAGTAACTAAAAAGGGATCTTGTGGTACAGCAACTTTGAGCCTTTCTCTGTTGAGTTTGAATGCCAGGCTGATCACTGGCTGGCTCAGACATAATCTTTTTATTATCTGTATAGCAATTGTCCCTCTGGCTTACTCAACAGTCTCTCAATAATCCCTCTGACAAGGAATTTTTTTCTGTACCTTTTGGCAGGAAAGGTGCTTCCTTATTAGTGACTTCATTGAAAACATCTCCAAGCAGCTGAAGCTTAATGAAGATGTTACCAAGAAATTTTATGCACATTCTTGTGGAAGTAACATTTACTAATATTGTAAAACATCTTCAGTAAGGCCTGTCTCATTTTCTTTTATCTATCATTCAGTGTTGCTGTTGAAAAACACATTATCATTGTATGTCTCAGTTCTCTGTAGATAGTCAACTTTATTCTAAAATGCTTCCATTACATTTAGGATCCTCTCTTTATTCCTGCTTTAAAAAAAATTTAGGAGTATGTACCTAAGTGTGGACCTTTTAAAAATATATTTCTTGTTACTTTTAATCTTGAGACTTGTGTTTTTCCTTATCTTTTGCAAATTCTCTTCTATTATTTCTTGGACAAATGTCTATCCTATACTATACTTTTCTTTTCCCTGAAAATTCTTTTTATTGTGAGTTTTGGTCAGTATTTTTATATTGTAGAAACATTTCGTATTGTAAGCTTCTTAAACAACATTAATTGTCATCACCAAATCTAAAGTAATTGTTTGCCACAACTATATAATTTAGGGCTAAAACTGGCTAAGATTCAATCTTCAGTAAAATAAACTCAAATTTTATAAATTATTGCTAAATAAATATAAGTAGTCTGAAATAACTTTAAAATGCCAGAAAACTTAAAATGAAATATGAACAATTTAAATTCACAGTTGAGGTCATAAGCATCAGAATTGAAGCTACGGATAGACAACTCAATGATTGAGGAAAAAAACTTGACATGCTTTTCTAGAACAGAAAAGTAAAAAAGATCAAAGATAAAATACATACATAGGACTGAAAATAGAGCACTACAATATTTATTGAAGGTTTTTTCAAGGAAGAAATGGATTAAAGTTCAGGACTCAAATCTCTCTTTTTAGATGCAATTTTCCCCAGAAGCTGGTATAAAATAAGGCCAGCACTGTTACTTCTTGGAAAAAAACACAGCCATTACTCTGTCTTTCTGGCTTTCCTCCAGTGCCTACCTACCTCTCCAAACATGAGATTGAGGTGTGAGAGGCCCTGGAGCCATTGGAGCTGCTTGGCATAGGAAGGCCTGAGAAAGGAAGCCTAGAAAAGCTCACCAGAGAGGAGGACAACACTGCTTTCTTTCCCCATTGATGTGTGTGTTCTGGACTCCTTCTTCTTTGCTATTGGAGTGGTAAGATGCAAGACCAGTGGAGAGGAAGCCAGGTCATTGGCTTGTTGAAGGTCTATACTACCCTAAGCAAAAGATTTCTTCATGTGGTGGTTCGTAACTCCTCAAAAAACTAGAATGAAGTAGGAGTAAGAGACTAAATTTAAGATAGTAGTAGAGAATTTTATGTGTTTCTTTGCCAGTATTGTTCCCTATGGATGGCCCACCTCTTCATGAAACTTGGATGTAAGTGGTGGCTGAAGTCTAGGAGTGTTTGTTCAGGATCTTGGGCACCTTTAAGGACTACTTGCTTATGAATTATCTATCATTTCCTTTTTAAATGCTAAATAGTGAGCAGATCATGTTGACTTGACATTTGATTGGTAAATTTTCACTAGAGAGACTCAGACTCCTTCCTATATATTCTTTGGAAACAAGGAAGACTTTTCAGAAATTGCTCACCAAGATGGTACGCCTCATTCTACAAGCATGGAGCTTGGCACCATTGAATTTGTGAATATTTCATGTTCCTTCTGTAGTGATTCTTCTTCTTTCATTGGGAACTTGATTAATTCCATCATGCCCTCCCTGGGGATCTCTAACACCACAGTCACCGTCAGGGATCCACCAAAAGCCTTAAATAGGGAAATAAAACAGAAGCCTTCTCAGATATATCCAGTCTTGAGCCTCACAAAGGACAAGATTGGCTCTTCTGCCTGACTAAATTCAAGAGATCAGTGTTTCTCAAATGTTCAAACCTGAACAAATTTGAGAACATAATAAAGATGTGTATCAGAGAGACAAAAAAGCCACATGGATCCTGAGAGATCAGTACAACTATGATGCTCTATTTGGCCCCAAATGGAGTCTTAGAAGGGTACTGAATAAGGGAAAGAATCTGAATTGAATGGAAGAAGGAAAATATCTAAGGTTAGCTTCTGCTTCTGCTTGATAACTGTATTTCTCGAAAGGCCAGTCGGTAGAACAGAAATCTTGTTATTATATCCATTTACAGGTGAAAGACACGAGTCTTTGTCAAACAACTAGAAATTGATCTGGTATTATAAATGCCA
Organism: Geosciurus inauris; assembly: GCA_004024805.1. Classification (NCBI taxonomy): domain Eukaryota; kingdom Metazoa; phylum Chordata; class Mammalia; order Rodentia; family Sciuridae; genus Geosciurus; species Geosciurus inauris. The sequence continues at coordinate 18,820 of PVHX01024253.1, forward strand.
AAGTCTATGTACTTGCTATTGTTCCATCAGTTCTTACAATTAAAATACAGTGTGGTAAATTCTGGGATGCAGGTAAGCCCAGGAACGAACTTCAAATAGACAAGTAAGGGTAGATCTTGAAATAGTTAACCCAGTCAGTAACATAAACTGAACACTCAGACTCTATTTGTGTTTCCTAGAGTAGTGACTGACACAAATAGACTAGCAAGAAATAAGGACAATTTAAAAGAAAGAAATATGGAACTGTATTCAGTAAAGCAAGCCACACAATCCAAGACATTCCCATTTTTAGAGCGCCACATAAAGATGGACTTAGGATGAAATCTTTCCACAGAGTCCGGGAAGTGAAGGAGGGAGAGAAGGAATGAAATGACTGTGGCAAAGGATGACTCAGCACAATTCTCATTCATGAAATAAGGACAACTTATTTCATGAATGAGGATTGTGCTTATCTTGCACAACTGACTGCGTGTAGGATAAGTGAAGTATTCGTCCTGGACATACACTTCATGGTGTGTTTGAATTTTTTTTTTAATCAAATTTTTCCACATAGAGCAGGAAGTATTAGTGGGGATGACAGAAGCCCAGCTGCTGCCTCCAGGGAGAGATGACAAATGTCGCCAGCTGCTGGGAAACCTCATATAATGTCTGATAGGTCAAGATCACAAGGGAACAAGTCCACCTCTGCTCCCACTTGCACAGGATGTCGTTTCATTGAGGTCTCAGTTTGTTACTGACCCAAATAAATGTTCGGGAGGCTCTTTTCTTCCTTTCTTCCTTTGTGTTTTATTTCTTGTCTTTCTTTAATGTCTATTCATCAGGTTTTCACAACCTAAGTGGATGGTCTGAAAATTCACATATCCCAAAATATAATTATTCTATTTAACAATTCTCTTTATATATAAAGGCTTGTTTGATCTTTCTATTGGGAATACCCATCTGTTTTTTGGGGTGAGAGTAAAACAGTTTTAACGAGTAGATTCCTTTTGGTCCAAGTAGATGCAAACCATGAAGAGAAGCTCTAGCAGGGTTAAATGCCACACACGACAAAGCTCCCCTTTTTTATCTTGCCCTGTCCCCCACTGATCCAGCTCATTCTTCCAGGTGTAGAGTGCTGAATAAATCCCAACACTGACCCATAGTTCTCTAGTATATAACAAGATATTTATAAATTCATTCATCTCTTGAAGCATCTACACTGCAATCGTTGTCCTCTGTCCTTGATTACAGAAGGCCTTCTTCCTGTTTTAATTTGTCAACCATTGTGCTCATTTGGTCCCTAGGTTTTTCTTTTGTCAGATTTGGTGATGTTTCCACAGTTTTCACTTTATTTCCCATTCCTGTTTAAACAAACATCTAAATAGAAATAAAACATGTTTGTTTCTATAGAATGTTCTAGTTATACTGATATGGTTTTCAAAAACACACTTATAGGTAATTTCAAGATTTCTGATTTACAAGTCTCTTTTAAGAACCATAACTATCATAAGCACAAGCCCTAAGAAAGCATTCTATAAACATTGGTTGAAAGAAAGAAATGAAGCAGGAAAAAATATCTTTTTTAAAAATCTTTTTTGTTAATCTATGATCTGTGTCTTCAAAACTTAACCCCTTCTAAATTCTATTCCAACAAAACCCACACAGCTGTTTATTTCTCTACTTGATATCCCTCCATATTCAACTTAATGGAGAAAGGACATTAATATTTATCAGGCACCTACCAATGTCAGGCACCAAGCCAAGTAATTTCCACATGCTATATTTAAATCCATATAAAATTTCTTCTTTTAGAGATGACAAAATAGTGACTCAGGATGGTTAAAGTAAGATTTCCTTCTTCAGTTTTGTAGAAAATCACAAGACATTTTTCCCTCCAACTGAAAAGATGGATAGAATATAAAAAAATTGTAGTTTTTTATATTCATCAGAGAGGTGAGGTGAACAAAAATGTTAAAGGAACTAAATTTCAGAGCTCTACGAGCAAGTAGCTCTCTCCCTAGAAGAGAAGGCATCTTCTACTACATCCCTAGAAAGTGGGAGCAGACACAAGTGCCACATAGATGGTGAGATTTCTAGGGTCAGGAGAAACCAGCCAAACGTTTAAGTGTGCATATGGGCTGGCATGACAGATTAAAGTCTTGAGGAGCTCCAGAGGCAGAGTGCGTGCCCACCTGCCAAGTCTTTCCCAGATAAAAAGATGATTTATGGAATGATAAAAGCCGGGAATAACACTAGAGTACAGAGGAAGCTTTCTGGTGATGTGAATAATGGGACTACAAGCACTGAGACATTAAGATTTTTTATTGGTACTTAAATCAACCGAGTACTGCTTGAAGAAAATCCTTAATCAAGTCCTCAAATTATTTGAAATCAGTGGTGCCCTGAAATCTACCTAAACTATAACCCTTCCCAGATTAGGTTTAACTGCAGATTTGAGGAAGGAGCATGTCCTTTAATGGAGGTACATATCATTTACTTCCACCTCTGCTATTCTTTGATACCAATACCCAGAATAAAAATATAAGACATGAAAAGAGGCATCAAAATGTGACCTGTGATCAAAAGAAAGAATGATCAATAGAGGTAGGTTCAAAGATATCCCAGAGGTTAAAATTAACAGACAAAATCTTCAAAATAAGGTGCCATTGGGGAATTAACCCAGGGGCACTCTAGCACTGAGCTATACCAAGTACTTTTTTTTGTTACCAGGGATTGAACTCACGAGTACTCAACCATTGAGCCACATTCCCAGCCCTATTTTGTGTTTTATTTAGAGACAGGGTCTCACTGGGTTGCTTACTTAGTGCTTCGCCATTGCTGAGGCTGGCTTTGAACTCGTGATTGTCCTGCCTCAGCCTCCCAAAGTGCTGGGATTATAGGCATGCACCACCACGCCTGGCCCCAAGTACTTTTGAATTTTATTTTGAGACAGGGTCTTCGCGGTTGCTGAGGCTGGCCTCAAACTTGTGATCCTTCTCCTTCAGTATTCCTAGTCACTAGGATTATAGGTATGTACCACTATACCTGGTGCTTAAAATAAATATTGTAAATCTGTTAAAGTTTTTAGTGGAAAAGGTAGACAATAAGCATGAACAGACAGGGACAATTAGCCAAAAATAACAATATGACCAGATGTGGTTATTGACCACTCTAAGCATTAAAGGGTAATAAGAATAGTACCTATTTCATAGGTTGTAGTGTGAATCAAATAATGAGGTATTGTATAAGTTGCTTTGGCCAGTGCCTGATATACAGTGAATTCTAAATAAATATTAGCTAGTGTTGGTATTAAGGAATCCTAATCAAGTTTTCCAAAGAGGATTTACAATGTAGTTTTCAAGTTAAGTTTTAATAAGATATACAAGATTTATTTTATATTAAGTAATACTAGTAAACCGGGCCTGGTGGCGCACACCTATGATCCCAGCAGCTCAGGAGACTGAGGCAGGAGGATTGTGAGTTCAATGACAGCCTTAGCAAAAGCAAGGCACTAAGCAACTCAGTGAGACCCTGTCTCTAAATATAAAATAGGCCTGAAATTGTGGCTCAGTGATTGAGTGCCCCTAAGTTCAATCTCCAGTACCACTCTCCCCAAAGAAATATTTCTAGTATGATCTATGTTTGCTGCTTTTCTTACAAATGGAGCATATATCATCATAGATAACACAAGAACATGTCACCTCCAAATATCTTTTTTTTCTTTTTTGGGTAAAAATTATTTTGAACTGATTATTTTCAGAGAAAGCAGACACAGCAGAAGCCTCTAAAATAGAGAAATTGCCCTTTGGTAAGAGAAATTTCTAATTGTAAATAAAATCTCTGTAAGGACCTCTCTTTCTCTCTCTCTCTCTCTGAACCAGGAAGAGAGAGAAGTATAACCAAGTCACAGGAAACTTATGAATGGAAATAGATGCAACTTAAATCTGTACAACAATCCTTGGTCTTGTTTTACAGTGCTTTTCTTGGCTACCTTCCTATACCTTGCCTTCTGGTAGATAACATCTTTCTTTATTTACACTGAACAAAATTGTATTTAAGTCTGAATTCTAGCTTCTGCTTTGAGATTTACTCATTTCCCTGGCTATCTTCCAGAATATAAGAAATATACATGTTACTAAACTTCTGTTTGTTTTCTTCTTATTAATTTTATAGATATAGTTATATCTATCCACACACTAACTAACTGATGAATCATGACCAGTCCACTATTTAATAATGGTATCTAGTTCTTTTCTATCCTATTTATGGAGAGCTGAGGGATTTCTATATTTTCAGAATTATTTTTCCTTCAAAAATATGTGTGGAGAGCAAGCTGTGCTGTGCTCAGAGTAATTCATGAAGCATAGAACAGTAGTTTTCAGACTGTACCTAAATCTGTTCTCTATTTTATAAAATCATAGTTTACCATGAACTATGGTCTATTATGAGAATAAGTGCTGAGGTAGAGTGACTTTATACCTCTTTTGTACAAGTGAACAACTGTCATCTGCCTGGCATAACCATAAGGCACAAACAGATAAATTAATTGTACTAACAAAAATGACCACCTATGAACTTACCAAAGTAATCAGAAATACACAGATGCATGGGTATATCAAACTCTTATCAGAAAAGCAGTGTGATTTTATTTTATTTTTATTTTTTTGATTAACCATATTTTATTTTATTTTATTTATTTATTTTCTCAAAAGTTGCATTTTAATACATGTTACCAAACATAACAGAAAAAAAAAACAAATTTTCAGAAGCTGTACACACTGTTCACTGAAAACATTTGTTGAGGCAAATAAAAAAAATTGTTACAATCATAATTTTTCTAACTTTGCACAAAATTATAAGCAGATTACATTCTTCATATTAAACACCTTTATATGCACTTTCAATGAACAGTATATATATATATATATTTATATATATTTTTTATCAACTATCTTTACTATACCCATTCCCCTTTCCTGCCCCCCGCCTCCCCCATGTCGCGTCCAGTGTTTCTCTATTTCTCTTATGTTTCCCATTCCCACCTCCCTTATTCACCAGCATCCACTAATCAGAGAGACCATTCGGCATTTGGTTTTTTGGGATTGGCTTACTTCACTTAGCATAATGCTTTCCAGTTCCATCCATTTGCCTGCAAATGCCATAATTTTATTCTCTTTTATTGCTGAATAATATTCCATTGTGTATATGTACCACAGTTTTTTTATCATTCATCTATTGAAGGACATCTGGGTTGCTTCCACAGTTTTGCAATTGTGAATTGTGCTGCTATAAACATTGAAGTGGCTGCTTTACTGTAGTGTGCTGTTTTTAAGTCTTTAGGGTATAGGTCAAGGAGTGGGATAGCTGGGTCAAATGGTGGTTCCATTCCAAATTTTTTAAGCAGTCTCCATACTGCTTTCCAGATTGGTTGCACCAATTTGCAATCCCACCAGCAATGTTTAAGTGTACCTTTTTCTCCACATCCTCGCCAGCACTTATTGTTGCTGGTATTTTGGATAGCTGCCATTCTGACTGGGGTGAGATGAAA
>PVHX01024254.1:0-15976 GCA_004024805.1 Geosciurus inauris
CCTTTCCTCCTTCCTTCCTTCCTTCCTTCCTTCCTTCCTTCCTTCCTTCCTTCCTTCCTTTCTTTCTTTCTTTCTCTTTCTTTCTTTCTTTCTTTCTTTCTTTCTTCTTTCTTTCTTTCTTCCTTTCTTCCTTCCTTCCTTTCTTCCTGCTTTCCCCTATCTTTCTCATTGGAATCACTGAATGATGATCTTATTTTTCCCTGGATTCTTCGTGCCTCCTTGGCCATGACCACTCCTGCCACAGAGTCAGTCTCAATCCTCCAAATTTTTGAGCACATTAATCAAAACTTATGTCTGATAATGACCAGTATCCATTTTCCTCACTGTCAGGATGGTAAAAAGAAATAATGACTAATCCCCAAGTGTGCAAATGACTAATTTCTATATCACAAACTAGGTTTTATTGGTTTTTGGCCCTTTTACAAAAAAGTATGCTATATTTGTGTCTCTGTGGATGGCCAAGTATGTGCTGTTCAGCTCTGACAATGTTCTTTATATTCTGAGTCTCACTGCTCATATCTGTAAAGTGGGAATGGTGAAACTACTCCTTGGGCTCCATGGGGACAGAATGCAATGAGGTAACAGAACCCAGGGTACCATGCACAGTGTAAAATAAGAGTTCACACATGCACTCTTAAGGGCATGCTCAATGGCTGAGAACATCTTGAAGACTTTTGTGCTCTTTCTGGTCTGTCTTATTTAAGGCTCTAATCTTCCTAAGGAGGCAGAGTCCTCTCTGAACATTAAGCCTCAGCTGGGCATCCCCTGGTAGATCTGGAGGTGTTCTGCTCAGGCCCCTCACAGTGGGCCTTCCCTGGAGAGGAATGTACCCAATGGGTGCCCTAGGTCACTGCCCAGGGCTACCTAGAGACTCCCAGTGAGGAGTCAGTCCCAAGAAGCAAGGCAGCTCAGGGCCTTCACAGAGAGTAGTAGCTGGCACATGGAGTCTGGCATTCATCCAAAACAGGACTTTAGAAATCTCCTGGCAGCATTTTACTATAGATGGGCTGACTTCTCTCCCAGGGATGGGAGAGAAGGCCCCTGGAGGATGACCCTAGATGGGAGAAGGGTGACCTCAGAATCCCCTTGGGCAGATGCTTGTGTTCCTTACCACACAGTTTCTCTGGTTTTTCCTAATCAAGAAATAGGTCAGGTTCTGCTCCAGTTTACACCTTCAGAGTCTGGGCTTCCTGGGTCAGGTAATAGATCTGGCCAGAGATTCCCAGGGATAAAGGCTTTTGGAAGGACTACAGAGCCCCTGCAGACTACCATGGGACCCTGACAATTAGTTGACAACCTTCACTCACTGACCACTGGAGCCCTGTATGGATAGTAAGGAATAGCAGGACAGCAGGAAATTGTGTCTGATGGGATAGCAAGACTTCCTTAGCAGATCTTAAGCTCTTGCTGGAGAAACATTGGAAACTGAGGCAGGTATGTGTTGCCTAGCTCATTCTTGCTCCTCTATAAAACCTTGCATGCTAACTTTGTGTGTTAACATGCATGAAGCTTATATATATTGTTTATGACAGTTTTTTAAAAAACCAAACAAGGAAATATGAAAACACAAAAGCTCCAAATCTTTGATTGTTGAGGGAGAGATAAGGGAGTTCACTCATCCCAATGTCTTGAGCCTGACAAGTTTGAGCACTTCAATGAGGACTCAGCCAAACTCAGAAACATAGGTTGTTAGAGAAATAATTCTCATTCACAAAGCCAGAAATCCAGCTCTTCAAGGCTCACTCAGAAGTGAGAGGGAAAAAAATGCAGGGCCTCAAATCTTAGAATCACATAAGAGACAAGCCCTCAAAGTACCGGCAAGTCACTTTATTTCCAAAAGGACTGTCTTGTCAATGGCCACCTTTAGATATGAATAGGCACTTCTCTTCTGTCTTATTGTTAGCATAAAGTGACCAAGCTGGGTGCAAACTTCACGGATTAGCACAGCCTTTATTCAGCAGTGGAGTCATGCCTATGCTGGACCCACTTTCTTGATGGAAAATGAGCCACTGGTCAAAGAGGGAGTGTGTGCTTATGTAGGTTACATTGAGAAGTGACTTAATTATTGACAGAACATGTCAGTTTGGGCACTCAGAAAAGAAATTTGTTTTTACTGGGAAATATTTTGACTTTGAGAAGAATGGAGGGTCTGGGGTCTGGGTTTATTTCTTTCCCTTCAAGCTCGCATTGTACTGTCACTGGGAAAGGATTTATTTGGGGAAGAATCAATGCTTTGGCTTCCTCCCACAGATTGCCATTCTAGGCTTGATCTCCTCCCCAGGGATTGTCTTGTCACTGGATGATATTTGCTTCCTTTCTAGGGATTGGTCTATCACTGAGAAAGAATGTATTGGGGAAGGATCAATGTTATCATTGTGTTGCCTCCTTCCTCACTCCCTCTTCCTAGGCCATATTATTTTGGGTTTTGTCATTTTCCATGTCTTACACTTATATCTTTTCTACTGTCATCAAAAACTACATTTTGGTCCTCAAGTGTAAATATTGCCAGCTCATACTTTAAAACTGAAACTTAAACCCTATCACTGCTTTTTTTTTAATGATATGAAAGAGGAAATGGGGATAGGAGAATGAGAGGGAAGTAGGGAAGAGAGGGAACCAGGAGAGAGAATGTCTCAAATCAGCCTACTCCTTAACTAGTTTTATCTGTTCTTCTTTCTAGAATTTGGTACCAGTTTTTTGAGTAAGGCTGGTGAACTGGGGCACATGGCTGGAAACTAGAAGAATGGAGCTAGAAGCAAATGCTTGAGGGCTTCTTTTTATTACATTAGACCTGGTGTCTTTCTGGAGAGCTGAGTGTGCCTTGAATGTCAAGGAAAGGGGTCATGGCTTGGAAGAGGTCTCAAAGCCTAGGGCAGAGATTGGGAGTAGACAGACCATGCCAACAGGGAGCAGGACCAGAGCTGCCCTGTGAGGTGAGGTCTTCCTTGTGCAATACAATAAGTGGCAGTAGGAAAACTTACAGTTCCTACAATAATTTATTATGAAATATATTATTATTTTCCTTTTACTTCTTTTAATATCAAAAAGTCAAGATAGCCCACACAGCCAGGTGTATCTTTCTTATTGTTGATCTTGGTGGTTTATCAGCTGGATTTCAAACATATCGTTTTGCACCTATGATATAAGGTAGGACTCTAGAACCCAAGGGATGTAAGGATAAGCATGAGCAAGTGGCTGTCTGGAAGGAGTCCAACAATGCAAGAGTGTGTCAGGCCTTGTATCCAGCCTGTGACAATCACCACTTGCTCCTGTCACAGCACATGACTAGCATTCTCAGGAATAGCAATGGTGAATGATATAGTACAAAACAATCTATTCCTGTACTGTATTTTTAAAGAACATTCTGTTCAACCAGTACCAATGACATGGTGAAAAAACATTCTGGACCACACAGAGCCTCCCTGAATATGACTAGACTGTATGCGTCTAGACCTAAAATATGAATGTCCATTGCTGGTTACAATACACACTAGACAGAAGCATGGAAGAATTGGTTCACTTTCTTTAGGGAGGCTGCCCAAAGGAGGTAAGCTTTTCTGTTCACTGTTTGTGTATCTGTTTCAGTTAACTCATTGGTGAATAGGGGTGCATAGTGCCCACTAGGAAAGGATCAGGAAATCTAAATGACAAAGGAAAGGACCACATCCAATACAGGCTAAAACTTGTTTTATTGTCCAGCCTAATACTTATCTTGGTGAAAATCCCAAGTGTCCTTGAAAAGAATGTGCTTTTCACAGTTGTTGGTTGTGGTGTTGGTGTTCCATCCGTATGAGCCAGGTCGAGTTGATGGATTGTATCATTAAAATCTTCTCCATCTTCATTGTCTAATTCTATCCATTGCTGAAAGAGAAGTATTAAATTTGCAACTGTGTCTATTTTTTCCTTTAGCTCTGTTGGTATTTTTCTTCAGGTATTCTGAACCCCTGTTATTAACTGCTAAAATATATCACTATTTTATCTTCCTGACTAAACTATTTATCACTTTGTGGTCTCATTTTCCCACTGGTCACATTCCTTCTCTGAACGTCTGCTTTGTATACTTACTGTTTCTGTCCTCTTGCTCTGAACTTGACTTTGCCTATTTATTTCAATTGTGTCTTCATCTCTTTCCAACAGTATATATTTGACTTCTGCTTTTTAATCTAGTCTCATAGTTTTTGCCTTCTAATGGAATATCTAATATATTTACATTTAATGTAATTATGAAAATGGCTTGGTTTAAGTCTAACATCTTGGTATTCATTTCCAAGTTTTCCTATCTGCTTTTATTTTTCCATAGCCCTTCTCCAATCTTCTGGATTAATATATTTTTTAGTATTCCATTTTCATTCCTCAATTTGCTTTGCATTATTTTGTTGTTTTTTCTAGATAGATAACAAAATGGATCCTCAGTATATTGCTGACAACTTAGAATTAATATTTTACTAGTTTTTGTAAAATATAAGAATATTAAAACAGCAAAATTCTGTTTACCCTGCCTATGCTTTTTGCTATTGCTGTCATTTAGTTTACCTACATAAGTGATATTATGCCATAATGCAATGTAGTATTTTTAAATAACAATAAAGACCCACTTGCATTTTAAAAGAAGTTAAAAGAGGAAAAATATTCTTTTATATTTCTAATAACATTTACTTTTTCTGGTTCACTCATTTTTTCCTATATATTCATGTTTTCATCTGGTATCATTTCTTTTCAGTTTGTAGAATTTCCCTTAGCATTTCTTATAAAGCAGATCTGCTGTCAACAAATTCTCTGGCTTGTTGTTCTGAAAATATCTGTACTACACCCAATTTTTGAAGTATATTTTTAATGGATAAGGAATGAGTAAGTTTTTCCCACTATTGCAGAACTTTAAAGGTGTCCTTCCATTGTCTTCCAGCACCATTATCTCTGATGAGAAGTCATCCATTATCTGTGCACTTGTTTTCTTTTCTGTAACTTCAAAAATACATATGACTGCTTTTATGATTTTACTCTTCATCTCTGTTTTCCAGCAGCTGACTACATTGTACATAGATGCACTTCTCTTTCTATTTAAATTATTACTAAGTGGCGAATTCTTTTGGTTGTTCAGGCTTGTATCATTCTTTGGTAGGTAGGGCAGGTCTATTTCAGTTTTGAACTTAGTTTTTATACCACAGACTTCACTCAGAAGGCATGGTGTTGAATTCTGTGAATATGATGTTAAGCAAAAAATCCTAAGTTTCTGCTTATGTGTATCACTTTTTCTGTGCCCACAGTCCCTTCTGCAGGAAAACACTAAACAGCCCAATATTCAGGAAATGCCTTAGTATGGCATGCCAGATGCACATCTAATTAGTCAACAGCCTGTTGTACTCAATTCCCCATTCTGATTGGTTGGTAAGTTGTACTCAATTAATTCCCCATTCTGATTCACTGATATCTGTTTTGTGTCCATTGTTAAATTATTTGACTATCAACTCAAATGCCAATAGCATAACACACAAAAGACAAACTGGACTCATCACACTCTCATTGAAAAACACTGAAAGAATTATCCCTGTGACCCATAATTATGGAGGATTAGAAACACAATTCGACAGATGAAGTTAAGTGATAGAGGACCAAAAAATCAGACATATAAAACTGTAATTGCATATAATCATACTATTTCATGAAAGCTCCATCTTGAACCCAGAGCCATCCTTTAGCTGCAGACTGTGAGGTCCAGCCCAATTTTAGATCTTCTCCTCTTAGATACCCAGAGATTCTAATTGCTTCACTTTATTCTTCACAGTGAATACTCTCTTCACACAAGCTAGCTTACATGAGTGAGTCTCTGTTTATTTAACCAAAAGAGACAAGCTAAAAATGTAATACAGTTAATAGTTCAGAATATTTGTCAAACCATGACACCCATGTTTCATCAAATCTGAACACTGTGTCAGCACAGGAAGAGGCATAATATATTAAACATGGATGAGCAACTGGAAGCCTGCTGACATTTTCTGACCATTATCAGATACAGGAATTTAGTTCTCTTAACTTTGGGTTTTAAGAGAGTGATATAGAGCAGTCGTTCTCAAACTTGAATGTGCATCATCAGATTTACCATGAAGTATAAGAGTCTGGGCCCCATGTCAGAGTTTCTAATACATGAAGTTGAGGAAGTGTCCCAGAAATCACATTTCCAATAAGTGTCCGGGTGGTGCTGATGCTGCTGGTCTGGGACCACACTTTACGAACCCCTGATGAGGAAAGTTGTCAGAGCAAATTCATGTTAATGCTTATCTGTGTTTATGTTTCCCACCTTCAGAGACTCACCAGCTTCACAGTAACTTATTACTTTACAATATTCAGTCATCCATATTCCCAGGATTAGATAAGTAGGGCTAGAAACTGATATCTGAGAGCAAGGAGGTCATAAAGGAGCATTACATTAATTGTGATGGTTTTTTCCCTGGAAGAAATGATAGCAGAGAGCTTTGAGGACCTCCATTGCTAACAGCACTGTAAATAAACAGCTCTAAGTATACAATTGGGGTCTGTTAGTATTTCTTTAAAGTACCGTACTGGGAAAAGCTAATGATGGAGAACTACAAATGTTTCCAATATCCAGGTGATTATTATCAGCAACAGCATATCTCTAATTCAGATAAAATGAAAATTTCAAAACCCAAGAGTAGACCATATTTTATTAGCTGCAAAACCAAAAAACAACACTCATTATTGCCTAGCCTTGAAATAGCCCTCATTTCATCCAAAATGTGAAATTCTCACATGAATTCTCTTTGCTTACTTACAACTTTTCTGTGAATTGAGGTCATGTCCTAGTGCTTCTTCACTTGACTCATGTTTATGGTAAAACAAAGAAAATCAGCCACTTTGCTCTCTGGGTGAGTCAAAGATGTTCAGGGCATTGTGGCTTTGTATAGAAAAACTCTCTGTCCATCATGGGAACAATGGTGGAACTCTGTTCACAGGGGTGTAAGGCGGGGAGGGGGCATGGGGACACTAAAGGTGGTGGAATATGATGGTCATCATAGCCCTAACTTTATGTATGACTGCATATATGTTGTGATTCTATACAACTTACAACTAAAGAATTGATATGCTATCCTCTTAAAAAAAATGTATGTATCCAAAAAAAAGAAAAGAAAAGAAAAGCTCTCTGTCCAGGGCAGATGAGGCTTTTGCAGAAATCACTGTGACAAGGAGAAGGAGAGCTGAGCAAGTGCCCTACCTAACAGAGTACAGTGGAGTCACTTTTAATCAGCCTGGTCAGAGAAGGTTCCACAAAGACACTGACATCTCACTAGGATTTTGAAGGTGAATTTGGGTTTTGACAGGAGTATGTGGGAAGAAAAACATTCCTAAGACATGGAATTAGATTTAAGAGCACCAGAAGTGGACAAGCCCAGGTTGTTCATTAGTCAGGGTTCTCCAGTGAAAGAGAATACATATATTCTATAAATAGAAAATGAGATTTATTATAAGAAGTGGACTCATGTAATAATGGAACTCTATATGTTCTATGATTTTCCATCTACAAGCTGGAGAATTAGAAAAGTCAGAGATGTAAACTCTAGTCCAACACTGAAGGCCTGAGACCAAGGGAAACTGATACTGTAAGTCCCAGACCAAGAGCATCAGAAGGCCAGTACCCTAGCTTGAGTACATCCGTCAGCCCTCTTACCCTGCTTTGCTTCAGGCAGGCCCAGGACAGTTTAGATGGTGCTCACTGGGGATGCACCCTGGGGAGGGCCATCTGCTTTACTCAATCCACTAATTCAAATATTAATCTCTTCCAGAGACACTCCACAGACACATCAATGTTTAATTAGATATCTGGGCATTCCATGGCCCAGTCAAATTGACACATAAAATTTCCCATCTCAAGATATAACAGTGAGTTAAGCAGGTCAGCGCACATGTAAGAGCCCCACAAAGGAGGAGGGGAGATGAGACTAGAGGTGAGAGAAGGAGGGTCTTAAATGCCAGGCCAAGCCGGGCATGGTGGCACATGCCTGTAATCTCAGCACTTTGGGAGGCTGAGACAGGAGAATCATGAGTTCAAAGCCAGCCTCAGCAAAGGCAAGGCGCTAAGCAACTCAGACCCTGTCTCTACATAAAACACACAATAGGGCTGGGGATGTGACTCAGTGGTCAAGTGTCCCTGAGTTCAATCTCCAGTACCAAAAAAAAAAAAAAAAGAAAGAAAGAAATGCTAGGCCAAGTACTAAAAGTTGAATCAGTAGACAGTTTGTGGTAGTTGTTGAGCAAAACAATAGGATGTAGGTATTTATTTTTATTGTGTTACTGACTGGCTAATGACAAAAGCAGAACAGTTGATCACAAAGGGGAAGAGAACAAGAGTGTCAAGATGACTTGAGTAAGTCCAGAAACACAGGGGCTAGGCTCTACCAAGAAGGCCCCTGCAGACCACAGCACAGTCATGAATAAAGCAAGGACAGAATGGGTCCTCAATGATGTAAAGTTTACAGAAGAGTAGAAAGTGTTTAGAAGAGTGTTGTCCCTGACTAAAGTAACAATGTCAGGATGAGGGAGGGAAAACAATGACTATGGATAGAGAGTAGCTACAGATAGAAGATAGAAGAGTAGCTACAGATAGAAGCTACAGAGTAGAGATACAGATACACTTCTGTAATGAAGTCCAGAAAGAAATCTTGAAGGCAGCTGGAGAAGTAGAATTTGAATTTCAGAAAAATGTCAGAGGGAAGTGCTGCATCTGTGGGGATAGACGATACCCAGCTGCACTAACATCTCAGTGTCTGGAGACAATGGTGTCTATTTGTAACTCATGATCCCTGGTGTTTGCAGTTCCGTGGGCAAACTTTCTATTCTACTTACTCAGGGACTCAAGTCAGTGGAGGCTCCATCTGGACAAATTTTTAGTGATAACAGAGACCAGGAAAGGAGAATGCGGTACTCCAAACACTGGCTCAAAACACTTCTGCCTGGAAGTGACATTGGATACTTTTCTCGTGTCATTGAAAAAGCAAGTTGCATGATCATTTCTTCAGTAAAAGAATCCTACATGTGTGCCCAGGGCAAAAGGACGGCCATTTGTGAACCATGGTGTCATCCCTGTGAGAGATGATGATGCCTGGGTGGCAGGTTCAGTTCTTGATATGAAGAGGAGAGAGAAGGAAGAGTGAAGTGCTAAGGATAAAACCTCAAGGAACACTCTCCTTGATAGGGCAATAGGAAGTACACAGAGTTGAGAATGCAAAACAAAAACACATGGAAAAGCAAAGGGCTCAGTGTGGCCTGAGTTCACATGGGAAGCATCTTAGAAAGGCTCCTCAATACCTAAACCAGAGATAAGTCCAAGAAGCTGTGGCTGAGAAAGGCCATTGTGCCTGACCTCAAAGGAGGTGTGGTCAGCCTTCAAGAGAGCTGCTTTGGGGAAGCAGTGGGGCTGGAGATGTATGAAGCCACACTGGGGAGGGAACTACCGAGGTTCAGGCAGAACATTGGACTATGGAAAATAGGAAGAGAAACAAGATGGCCGCCTGGGGCAGCAAAATCAAAAAGCTGCTCTGTTACATCAAACCCAAGGCCCATCCTCATTTGTCCATTCTGCAAATATTTATTGAGCACTTTCTCTTGCCAAACACTATTTTAGGAGCCAAGGAGAGAGGGAGAGCAAGATAAGTTTTCAGTTCCCATGGAGCTTATCTTCTAGTGGAGGCAGACATTTAATAAACAAGAGAGCAAAGAAATGAATGAGTGAAAAGATAATTTCCAATTATATTTAGTTCAGATAAAACTGAATAAATTATATTTAGTTCTTCCTTCTCTTCTAAATGGGAGCAACAGGGAGAGTGAGGAGTGTGGGATGAAGGGTGTATCCCAGACTCATCCAGGAAGGAGGAGGTGACGCGTAAACTGACTCCAACGGACAAGAAACACTAGCCAAGCCAAGACTCAGAGCTGGGTGGTTCCATGGCAGGCAAAATCTCCAACCTCAAGATGAGTTCTCCTACAAACTAGGGATTCAAACGAAATTTAAAATGGCAGGTGTATATACCGATACATGTGCACATTTGTGTGTGAGTCTCTAGAGTAAATGGAGGTCCTAGAGGGCACTTAGCTCTCAGGGCACAGGATTTGTTGGTTTAGAAAGCATTTGCCTTCTTCCATAGGAAACCCTGACACCAAAACACCTTCCATTGCTTGGGAAAGACGGCAAGGACACTATCTGCCAAGACGGCTTCTACTCTCCATGCTTTATACTGGGCCTACTGCTTCTTTATATGGTTTTGGAACCAGTCCTTGCTGGCTTAGCGTGCAATGGCTTTTCTACTTGCATCCTCTCTAGTTTCAGATTTGCAAAATTCAGTCATATGTTTGGATAACGTTGACTTTTTCACATCACCCTGGAACTTCAGAAGGCTTTCCTGGGCCTGCTCTTCTACCCCTGGGTTTTTAAACAGAAGCTTAAACAATCTCTGTAGAACTCTATGACCAGGTCTTATTGCCTCAGAAGACAAGAGCAATCATTATGGTCTGAATTAAATTGCCAATAGGAAAAAGCATACATATTTTAAATTAAGGGATATCAAGGTGGTGTGAAAATCTCTTGAAAGATTAATATGTGTTAACTTATTTTAATTTGTTCCTAATACTTCTTTATTGTCCCCTTTGCCATCTCTGATGTAACAAACTCTACGAGGGCAGGAGTATTTTTCTGATTTATTAGGGAATGTATCCCTAGTTCCTAAATCCTGACTGGACGAGGCCCCTGGTAAACACTGAGTGAATTTGTGTTTCTTACACTTATTATGGGGCATGGGAAGGAAGCAAGGCTTTCTCTATAGCTCGTCTCAGCAAGTAGCCAAGTTCCTTTTCTGGGATGAGTACTGGTCTCAGGGCTTATTAAAGATTTTGTTCTGTAGGCTTCAAAAGTCCTGGTCCTAACATCCAGATAAAAGTCTGAGGTTTGAGCATACCGGAGCACACCCAGGAGGAGGACATGAATTGGGACAGACCCTTGCCTGGATCTCTGGAACACGGAGATGGGAGAAATCTCGAGAAGGCCAAGGCGACCAAGAGCCCATTGCATTCTGAGAGAGCAAGCATGCAAATCAGATGTACATAAACTTAAATTTTCTCCCCTAAATCTTCAAGTCCAAAATGGCATGACAGGCTCAGGACAGTGGCCACAGCTGAGCTGTACTACTTGTGCATGCCTAGATCTAATGCAGAAGCGAGCGCATTACAGTCTTCAATGTCGCCAAACCACCCCTGGACAATCTTTGAGCAGCATCCCTGTCTTACAGCCTGAGTTCCCCATAGAGGAGCTGGTTCATGGTAGCTGGTGTCACCTGGAAAGGAAAGACTGGAGCCCTGGTAGTCACAGAAGAGTGGGGAGCAAGAACTCAGAGATGTGGAGACACCCCCAGAACAGAAAGTATCAGCAGCAATAACCAGTGTTGGCTCCCCACCTCCCATAACCAAGAGTAGACCCAACACAGAGGGGGGCAGCAGTTTTTCAAAGCCACTCTCTTAGTCCTAATTTACAACAAAACAATTAGGGATGGTCTCTTTGAAAATGAGACCCTTCCCTGTGGGATGGGAGGGGAGGATCATTTCTGAATAGACAGGAAACCTCTTCCCCTGCAGCCTCCAACAAACATCCTCCAGCCCTGCCAGGCAAGGAGGGCCTACATCCTGTTGTGACATGGACCAGACCCGGACCTGCTCCACAGAATGTGTTTTCTCCCTGGCGTTGTCACTGTCACCCTCCTGCTTGTCCCCGGGTATCACTGCTCCAGGAGATATAGTAGGAAAATTCAGGTGGTTCTGACTCAGGGTGCAGGTTGGGTTCATTTTTTGGCTTGGTTTTGGTCCTCAGCATCTTCTCTTTGTCCCCCTCAGTGCTGACTTGAAGGGTTAGCTCCTTCAGAGTCCACTGTGTCATTTGTGAGCGTGGGCAGAAAACTTGGTGCTGTTTGGATCTGTGAGAGAAGTGGCTCAGCTTCTGTCAAGGAAGACAGCTGCAGTGGTCTGGGCAGAGCCCTGAACTGGGAGCGAACACCCTGCAGCAGATGCGTAACCCCCACCCCCACCCCTGCACGCACCTGGGCAGAGGAGAGGCGCATGGAGGGCGCCCAGACCCCTGATTTCCACTGGGCTGAAAAGCTGCGGATTTCCAGGAGCATTTGAAAGAGGATGATTGAGAGAGATCGACATCATGTTTGCAGCTTTTCAATTCCCTCCCAGACAACCAGAACTAATATGTGAGAACAGAGAAATTGGTGACCAGGGAGTCAATCTCTAGGGCAGAGGGGCCTGGCAGGCCTTCCCTGCCATGTTCATCTCTCCAAGTCCTGAGGGCCAGTACCATCCCATCTCTGGACAACATCCTCTGACCTTTATTAACCCTGAGGATTGCGCTCTAAATTCTGATGCTGCCTATGGTTTCATCCATTCAATTAATACTCAGCAAGCCCCAAACTTGTACCAAGCTAAAAAAAATGAGAAAGACACCATCTCACTCTCTTGGGGAACTGGAAGGGAGACAGCAGTCATCAGGTGCTCATAGGGCATGAATATCCACTGCCTTCGTGTTTATTTTCCTTGTCTGCATATGCTTACATCTACATGTTAATTATAGATAAAAGAATTGGTTTTCCCATTGGACTGTAAGCCGTTTGCCAGCAGGGGCTGTATCTTATGTGATAATTCTCAGCATTGAGAGTATAGAACAAATCTGTGTAATTCCTTTTGAAATTGGAAGGAAGTGAATTTGGGAGGAAAAGAGCTACGGTCAGAGCATCTTCTGGAAGAAAAGCAGCAAGCTGCTCATGTGTGGAACAATGAAGCATTCGTGGTTTCACTTGCACTTTTTCCACTTGAAAAAATCCGCACAAGTTGTGCAGCTATAACTGAACAGTCCTACTGCTGACCTCAGAAGTCTGGGGTGGGTGGATGGTTTCCAGGGATGGCTTTCCAAGATAGCTAAAGAGGTCATTAAGAAGCAATTGAAAGATCTGCTGATCCATGCAGGAGCCCAGGCCCAGACCTAGGACTGTCTTCAGAGACCCATGGGGGAGCCCAGGCCCAGGTCAAGACCAGGGCTGCCTCCACCCTCCATGCCAGAACCCAGACCCAGACACAGGTTCGCCACCCTCCACCACCTGTGTGAGATCCCAGACTCAGGACTGGCCCTGGGCAGAGTGGAGGTCCACACTGTTGCTCCACAGCCCATATTGATCTTGGGACACTGCAGCCATCACCGTAGCCCTCCTCATATAGTATCCTCCACCTTGGGACAACAGACAGGGCCTGGAGGCAGCTGTCTGCCACAGAACACTATACCACAGCACTGCATCTCCAAACAGGCAACCCAAAGCCATTGTAAGTCCCTCCCTTTTAGCCTCAACTCTGAAAGTGGTTGTATCCATCTTGGGCAACCCCCACTGCTATCTAGAGTTACATCAGCTATGACTACCATCATCTGTAGTTGCAGTGGCATCCATCTGGGAATACCTGCTGGGGACTGGAAATGAACACCAAGGTGACGTACAGGTAATCTGCAGGGTCACTACAAGTTATAGGGTAGAAACTGCAATATCTCAGATTCACACTGCAAGAAAGGAAGACACATAATCAACATGAAAAAACAATGGAAGAAAGTGCCCAAATAAACCAAAATACTACAATAGTAGAATCCATTGACAGCACAACTGATGAAATGTCAAAGGAGTTTAGAATGTACATAATTAAAATGATCTCTGGGCTCCAGAGTTCCTGCGGACTGGCAGGAGCCACAGAGGGCCCAAATCTGCCCTCAGGAAACTCCATAGGTGTCCAGCCAAAGGAAGACCAGGGACTGCTACCTCTAGCCACAGGGGAGCTCAAACTCAGAGTAAGAGTTGCTCCAGAGACCCCAGCTCCAGAGACCCCAGCGTGAGGCAGCCCCACCCAAGGGCAACCTGGGTCCATCCCAGTTCCACTCCAGAGTTCCTGTGAACTGGCAGGAGCCACAGAGGGCCTAAATCCACCCTCAGGAAACTCCACAGTTGTCCAGCCAAAGGGAGACCAGGTACTGCTACCTCTAGCCACTGGGGATCCCAAATTCAGGGCAAGAGTCGCTCCAGAACACCAGTGTGAGGCAGCCTGGGTCTGCCTCAGTTCCACTCCAGAGTTCCTGTGGACTGGTAGGAGCCAAGGAGGGCCCAAATCCACCCTCAGGAAACTCCATGGTTGTCCAGCCAAAGGGAGACCAAAGACTGCTAGCTGCTAGCCAATGGGAAGCCCAAATTCAGGGTAAGAGTCACTGCAGAGACCCCAGTGCAAGGCAGCTCTGCCCATCTGCAGCCTGGGTCCACCACATTTCCGCCCCAGAGTTCCTGCAGACCAACAGGAGCCACAGAAGGCCCAAATCACCCTCAGGAAACTCCACGGATGTCCAGCCAAGGGTTGAGCAGAGACTGATAGCTACTAGCCACAGAGGAAGACACACCCAGGATAAGAGTTGCCTGCAGAGATTCCAGCATGAAGAGGCCCCACCCAAGTGCGCTCTGGGCCCGCCTAAGTTCCACTCCAGAGTTCCTGTGGTCAGGCGAGACAGAAGGCCCAAAACTGCCCTTAGGGAATGCCAGGGGTGCCCAGCTGAAGGCAGACCAGAGCCTGCTAGCCTCCAGCCCCAGGGGACCTCACACTTACTGTAAAGGGCGCACACAGACTCTCCTGCTTGTGACCCTGCCTAAGTGAGACCTGGGCCCACCCCCAGTTCCTGTTCACCAGCAGGAGTGCAAGAGAGGGGCAAAACAGCCCTCAGGGGCCGCCTCAGTAGCCCAGCCAAGGCCACTCCCACTGCCCTCTAGAGGTACATCCACTACTTCCGCCACCAACTTTAGTGGCAGTAGTGCCCATATGGGGACACTGGGGGAATAGAAGTAGCTCCAAAGTGAGACACAGGTAATCTGGAGTGTCAATACAAGATTATAGGATAGAAGCTGCAATACCTCAGATTGGTATTTCAAGAAAGGAAGATACACAATCAACATGAAAAAACAAGGGAAGAAAGTACCCCCAAATAAACCTCAATACCACTGTAATAGAACCCATTGACAACACAGTTGATGAAATGTCAGAGAAAGAATTCAGAATGTACATAATTAAAATGATCAGCAAATTAAAGAATGACATAAGTGAGCAATTACAGGCAAAAAATGATCAATCCAACAAAGAAATAGGAGAGCAAATAAAAGCAACAATTGATCATTCTAACAAAGAGATAAGAGAGCAATTACAAGTAGCAAAACATTAAGAAAGAGCTAGAGATAGTGAAAAAAAAAAAAAAAACAATCTTGAAATGAAGGAAACAATAAACCAAATAAAAAACTCAATAGAAAGCATCACCAGCAGACTAGATCACCTGGAAGACAGAACCTTGGATAATGAAGCAAGATATACAATCTTGAAAATAAACTTGACCATACAGTGAAGATGATAAAAAATCATGAACAGAACATACAAGAAACATGGGACAGCATCAAAAGACCAAATATAAGATTTATTGGGATAGAAGAAGGTACAGAATTTCAAACAAAAGGAATGCACAATCTCTTCAATGAAATATATCAGAAAAATTAAGTGGAAAATCAAATACAAGAGGCTTACAGGACACCAAATGTATAAAACTTCAACAGATCTACACCAAGGCACATTATAATGAAAATGCCCAACATACAGAATAAGGATAGAATTTTAAAGGCCGCAACAAAGAGGAACCAGATTATATATAAGGGGAGACCAATTCGGATCTCAGCAGATTTTTCAACCCAGACCCTAAAATCCAGGAGATCATGGAACAACATATTCCAAGCCCTGAAAGACAATGGATGCCAACCAAGAATCCTATATCCAGCAAAATTGAGCTTCATATTTGATGATGAAATAAAATCCTTCTGTGATAAATAAAAGTTAAAAGAATTTACAGCAAGAAAACCTGCAC
>PVHX01024255.1:0-24364 GCA_004024805.1 Geosciurus inauris
AAAAAAAAAAAAAAAAAAAAAAAAAAAAAAAAAAAAAAAAAAACTAGCACAGAAGTGCACATTTATAAATGGTTAAAATGGTAAATTTAATGTTGTGTATATTCTACCACAATTAAAAACAACAAAAACGGGGGACTGGGAGTGTAGCTCAGTGGTACAGTATGTGTTTAACATGCATGAAGCCCTGGGTCCAATTCCCAGAACCTAAATAAAAACCAAAACACTCTGTACTCTTCTCCTTGCCATCACCCTTGCCTAATCAAAGTCTTCAGGCTCCATCCGACATAAGACCCGATTCTGGCTCCTGCTCTGCTGCCAGCCAGCTCTGGTCACAAGTCTTATTTTCCTCATCTATAAAATGAGGTGGGCAAATGGACTCAAATGATGTCTAGTCTCTTATTTCTGATGAGACCCAATAACTCATTAGAACCCCAACAACTGGCAGCCAGGCTGAGCCATCACCCTTCTATCTTTCCTATCTACTCTCTACACATGTACCAACATGTGGCTCTGTAATGTTCAGATGTCCTAGGGTGTCGTCTCTTCACGCTGCTCCTACCTTAGGAACTGGTCTTAACTACCCCAGATACCTTTCTTTAAAGAAAAAGATCCCTGTGCATCTATGTTGGACATGGCTTTCTTGTCTCCTACCAACCACAATCATATGCCTTTATTAGCAATTAAATCAAACAAAAACTTAATTCTCATGCAAAGGCTCAGAAAAGTCCTTCTTGGATGTTTTCACTTAAGAAATAGAAAAGTCTGTGTTTTAAACTATACCACCAAAGAGGGTACAGAAACTCAGGCCAAAATTATCTCACAAGATTTGTGGTCTCACAGTCTTAAGACCTAAGACAGAAGAGAAGCCAGCTCCTTAGAGCCTGGGAGCTAAAGGAAAGGAAAGGAAAGTGCCCCTTGTCTTAGCTTTTGCTTTCAGCCACGCTGCCCCATGTGCCACCTGCTTCCTAGAGAGGAAGGCAAGGCTGAGCAAACTCTACCAGTGCACATCTTCAGCTGGGCCTGCACCACTCCAAGTACCAACTTGGTTGGAGAATGCAAAGAATCGGCTAAAAGGGGCTGTAGTTCATGTGTGTTTACAAACACTATAAAGACTGGGAAAATGAACATGCACACTACATAAACATGCATACCCTTTCCTCTCCTGAAGAGGCAGCCCCTCTCCTCTAAGTTTCTTCTCCTGGTCCTTCTCATTTTCTCCCTTGGATTCTAGTCATAACCTTTGTGGGCTACAAAACTGAGACAGAGGCCAACCCATTCCTTATTTCTGTGCTCCCAGCAATACCCAGCACAGCATCCTGTACTATAAAGTGTTTGGGAAACACATGGAATGAGGGATAAATGACCTCTGAGATTCTTAAAGGAGTTGGGGTAGACAAATACTGCTTTCTTTTCAAGTCCTGAGCTGTTAAAAAACAATCATCAAGACTGCTGAGGTGCTACAAATGTGCTATACACACATGAATATACACACACATATACACTTGTAAAAATTCACTGACCTACACAATTGAGACTTATCTTACTATATATGTGTTGTGCCTCAATTTTTAAAAAAGGCACCAAAAATTGCTATTTATGTATACCAACTTTTTCTTAGGTCTCTTTACAGACTTCCTAATCCTCCCTTGTCTTGTAAAATGGGCTAAAAGAAGGAATTATTCTGAACTGTTGGATGGGAGGAAGCTATGACACAGGGAGAGACAGTTACTTATCAGCCTGGTCACACAGTCAGAAATATAGCAGCAACAAGACCATGGGGTTTGTGATCCTACACCCAGGCTGTGCTAGCCCACCAAACCACTGATAGCCAGTTATAACTCCAAAGAAAACAACCCCTGAAATAGCAACTGTTTGCTCCCTCTCTCCTGTCAGCTGGCTTTCTGTACCACAACTTGAACTTTAGTTTCAAAACCATCCCGGCAGGGTTGGGAACAGGCCACCACAGTGGCTGTTGAGAAACAGTGAGGCTACAGAACTCACTAGAATAAGGAGATAGGAGCCCTGCGTTCCCAGTACTAGCTCTGCCTTCAGTGAACTGTGTCTCTATTAATAGGTCACTTACCCTCTCTGGGCTTGGGATTTCCCTATGTATGGGTAGGATGAGCTCTGAAGTTGTATGATTTTCCAAAGCTGCTTAAGAGACAGGAATATACTGTGCACGTTAATAAAAGGGTGAGAGCTGATTTAATGGGCACTAGAAGGGACTTGAGGTTTTAAAGGTCCCTATTTAGAACCAGGTGGGTGATGTTTTCCATATTCCTAAGAGGCTTAGCTGCTCGTGCTAGAGCCAGGACTTGCACTAAGCACACAGGCCTCTGAAGAAAAGACCTCAGCTCTTCCCAACTCCCAGCATCACCACTGGAGATGGTGATCTCCAGTCACCATCCTGAATTAGAAGTAGATTTAACTACAACCACTCAAGTCAGGCCAGCCCTTAGCAGCTGGTTTCTTTCATTCTCCACTATTCTTATATGAGACAAATCCTCTATGCCCGGTGGTACCACAGGTGGGTCAGTGAGCAAGTAAAATCCTGTCACAAGGATACATCCCTAGTTTGCTTAACTGGTCACTGCTGGATTTCTGTCCAGTAGGGCTTGAGCCTGCTGAGCCCCAACAGAAATCTCTGTCTGATTCGCCAAAAGGCTGGCCATAAAGTCAGGGAGGCAGGCCACTGACTGAAATGAGGCTCTAGTACCAGGAAAGTCTCCCTCCAGCATTTATGCTCCTTGCCTAGATGGAGGCTCAGGGGAGCAGCCCAAAGCCATTATTCAGCACTGGCCTCTGAACCAGGAACTCTAAAGGGGAAAATGTCCAGCACCTCTACAAAAACAGCCTGTGGCTACCCTCGACTTTTACAATGAGCAGAGATGTACCCAAGCTGTTAAAAGACAAAATGAATGCCAAGCTACTCCATCTTTTTATGCCATAAAACTGCTTGAAGCACCTCAGCAATGGCGAGGCGCTAAGCAACTCAGTGAGACCCTGTCTCTACATAAAACACAAAATAGGGCTGGGAATGTGACTCAGTGGTCAAGGGCCCCTGAGTTCAATCCCCAGTACCAAAAAAAAAAAAAAAAAAAAACTGCTTGAAGCAACAGCTGGCTCTTTGGAGGGTTACTGCAACATGGTACCTGTTGACTCAGAAGATCGTAGAGAGGAAAGACCCTCAACACTCATTTTATTCATCCTTCTCATTTTATTGTTGAGAAAACAAAGTCCCAGAGGTGGGAAGGCACTTGCCCAAACATATATAGTAACAGAGTCAGAACTAGAACCTAGGTGCACAGCATCTTGGAAGTCCCCTGGCTCTTTTTGACCATCATGGGTGATGAAGGGAGCACCCGGGGTGGGAACGCGAATAGGAGGCAACACAAAGCTGTGGCCTCAGGAAAGTGAGGGGAGGAGTAACTTCTCCAGAGTTTTGTAAATGGACTGAGTCTGAGCTGAACCTAAAAATGTACTGCACCTCAGAAACAAGTCACTTGTCAGCCAAGAGAAGTAACTAGCTTTAGTCTTGCATCAGAGATAAGCATGAAGGGAGGATTAGATAATCCCGAAGAACACAATTGAGTCGGACACACGGCTGGAGTGAAACGCACAATGCAAGGTGGCTTACTAAGTGAGGCGGAGAAAAGCTAGTTTTAGCAGCGAGCATTTGCCTGCTCACCTTTGGCATGTAATCTGAGATACCCTCACAGTGGAGAAAAGTTGCTGTTTTGCCTCTACCCAGCTGCCCTGAAGTGCTGGGAACCAGGAAGAAGTGTTATGAGAAATAGTGGTGACCCCCTGGGATTTCCCTTAGGAGGTAGCAGCCCTCTTTCCCCCTCATTCCCTCAGGCAAAAATGGACAGAAAGCCTACAGAGTACTGCAGGGAGATGGCTGTGGTCCCTCACAAACTGCTCTCTAAATACAGAAACTCTGCACTCAGTATGCGCCTCACAAATTCAACCTAACACAAGTGCTTCAAGTTGGCACCCAGAGCGTCCCTGGGCAGGCTGCAGCCTACCTTCCCAAGGCCTGCCGCTCACCTGCGTGAGCCACAACCAGCACTCCTTGTGCCTCACAATCCTCCCATACCATGTAGCAGATGCTAACCTCTGCACCGGGGCTCCCAGAGTCCCCTCTGCCTATAATGGTCTTACCCCTCCCTTCCTCTGTCCCAAATCCCATTCATCTGTCAAGACCCCATCAGAATTCTCTCGTCCCTGTTGGATTCATTTCTGCCTCCTTCCTTCTCCTGCCATACTTTAAATACCAATGACAATGTGCCTCACTGTAGAAATGGCTGTCCTCCCCAGCACTCACCAGACCGGAGCTCCTGGAGAGTCATATACCATCCTGCACATGTAGTTTCACAGTGAATACCCAAAATGTTTGTCTAATTGGATGGAACTTAATCTAACAACCTTTTTCCTTTTACCAATATCATCTGAAAGAAACAAACAGCTTCATCCTGGGATGCCAAGGAGGAGCCTCAGCTTTTAAACCTGGAATGGCTGACTTTTTTTAAGGGGCTATTTGTGTGGCCTGGCCTCTCTGTCTCTTACCTCTGAAATAACAATAATGGTTCTTGCCAGAGAAGCTGAGTGCTTTGAGATGAGAGTCTCTAGAAACACAGATTCTCAAGTTCAAGGCCATTATTTTAAACTCCCTTTAGACTCATGCACCATTTACCAACTAATGCTAGAAACTTAAAGCTTGTTTCTAGCCAAAGCTGCTTCTTTGATCACAAATGCCCCAGTGTATAGCTGTTGAGAGAGCAGCACTGAGGACTCTGGGCAGCCTGTTGGCTTTTTATTTCCAGAGTGGAGAGATTTCCATCTCAAGTGTGGAGATAGTTCATCGTTTCAGGAAAAGCCCAGAGTTTCAGACCTGCTATTCCCTTGAATCTCCTGGTAAAATGCTTCTTAACAATCAGTCCCCAGCCTATGGGTTGTGAGCTCATTGGGTTCCCAGTTAGCACTCCAGCACCTTGTCAATGTGCCTACAAGCACTGCCTGTGTATTGAACACATCACACTCTAATACAGCATCTACCACTTGACCACCTGCTACCCCCACTTATGGCAGACACAGAAGAGTGAATGCTTCTTGAAAACTGATTGAAGGAAATTATGCGTCTGTATTTTCTCATTAATGTGTTCTAAAAGTACAACTATTCTCACATGACCATTCCTGTTATTTTTTGGAATTAGAAAAAGATTTTCCAGCCTGAAAAGACTGAGGATCTTTAGGATTGAGGAAAATGCCCTGGGTGGGAAGAATTCAGGTTCTAGTCCCAGACAAGCAAGACTCCTAGAAAGCAAAGCCAGGTGGCCCTTAGCTAAGGCTCTAGGTGTCGATTTCCTCAGAACAACAAAAGGGTATGATTAAAAGTATTTTCTCAGGTCCTCTCAGCCTGCTCTTTATGACCTCTTCATCCTTAGACCTGACATATGCCTTGGCTGACAAGCCCTAGAGCAGTGGCACTCAACCAAGGAGCTTCTGTCTTCTCAGGGTACATTTAGCCATATTGGCAGACATTTTAGTTGTCATAACTGGAGAAGGATGCTATGGACATCTAGTGGGTAGAGTCAAAAGATGCTGCTACACACCCTACAATGCACAGGACAAGCCTTCCACAACAAAGAATTATCCAATCCAAAATGTCAATAGTGCTGAGGCTGAGAAACACCATTCCAGAGGCTACGAAGAAAATTAAACTATCATGGGAAAAGGTAGAAACCAGGTGAGGAAATGCATAATGCTGACATCACAGCAGACTGTGAGTGAATTAATACAAGTGAATAAAGGTTGTCAAGCTATTCCAACATGCATGAACAGTCTCCCTGTCTGCCTTTCTCTCTGGCCTTAGTACCACTGTATGCAGCATAATCTAGTCACACTAAGGACTCCAATCCCAATCTGTCATCTTTAACCAAACTCTCACCCATTACTGACACACAGGGGAATCTGAGATTGAGCAATAATAGGAAGGAGCCAGGTGGCAGCATGGTGTGGCAGAAAAGCACTAAATGTAGATCCTAAAGAGGGTTCTAGCCTTGACTCTGCCTTTGGAAAAAACGACTGAATCACTCTGAGCCTTAGTTTCCTTTTCTGCAAAATGGGGCTAAAATTCATAGCCTCCTCTGTTTACTTTAAGGCTTTGCTGAGTTTTAAAACCAGATTATAGCCAGGTGCTGTGGCGCACACCTGTAATCTCTGCACTTTGGGAGGCTGAGACAGGAGAATCCCGAGTTCAAAGCCAGGCTCAGCAACGGCGAGGCGCTAAGCAATTCAGTGAGACCCTGTCTCTACATAAAACACAAAACAGGGATGGGGATATGGGTCAGTGGTCGAGTGCCCCTGAGTTCAATCCCCAGCACCAAAACAAACAAACAAACAAAACCAGATTATGATGTAAAATCGATCTGGAAGCCATAAAACCCTCTACAAATATGAAGTATTCTCCTACAGGTGCTCACACTAGGGAGGGAACATTATAAAAATTATCTCTCAATTAAAGGATTCTGTCCACTGATAATTTATGAGCACTCAAGGATATGGAGTTCTGGTCCTATGGGAACACGAAAGACATCAGAACCCAACATGATGCAGTCTACCTCAGGATCCCTAAGGCACAGACTTGGGTCAGTCCAGTGATTCATGTAATCTGAACACTTTCTCATCTTTGAAACCATTGAACACATCATTAGAGTAATGATCAGAAATGATCAAGAAATGATCAGAAATGATCAAGTTAGCCAGGCGCAGTGGCTCAAGCCTATAATCCCAGCACTTAGGGAGGCTGAAACAGGAGAATGGCCAGTTCAAAGCCAGCCTCAGCAATGGCGAGGCGCTAAGCAACTCAGTGAGACCCTGTCTCTACATAAAACACAAAATAGGGCTGGGGATGTGGCTCAGTGGTCGAGTACCCCTGAGTTCAATCCCCAGTACCAAAAAAAAAAAAAAAGATCAAGTTTACAAGGTATATGGCATTTCCAAAAAGATGGGAGATTTTTGATGATTTTTTTTCCTCCAGAAAAAAAATTGAAAGTTTAAGATACAGGGCCTGTGATGTGACTCAGTGGTATTAGTGCTTGCCTAGCATGCATGAGGTCCTGGTTCAATCTCTAGCACTACAAAAATAAACAAATACATGCATACATACATACCTTTTTTTGAATGATGAAAATTACTTACATATTTCTATATTGTTATCTGTTCTTTACAACTCTAAAATCTAACCTTAGAAGAACTATATGCAAGCCAGGTATGATGGTACATACCCATAATTCCAGCTACTTGGGAGGCTAAGGTAGGAGGATACTGAATTTGAATCCAGCCTGGGAAACTTAGAGAGACCCTGTCTCAAAATAAAAAAGGGTTGAGGAGTATATCTAAGTGGTAGAATACTTGCCTTAAATGTACAAATCCCTGGGTTTAATCCTTAGTTCTAGAAAAAAAATAAAAATAAAAGAACGGCAGTGTGAAGCTCAAGTCCTGCTGCCCTGTCAGCTAGGAGTCCTGAGCTGAATGGCAGGCAGGTCGACACAAGTTCCCTCCTTGCATTTGACCACAGAAGGCTATCTGTGCACGTTACAACTCGACACCCAAACCTTCTAACTCCAGACTTGCCAAGCAATCAGTGACAATGTGCTACCTGTGTGCAAGATTCGAATGGGAGAAATTCTCTGGAGAGGTGAAAGCCACTGACCCACTGGAGGAAGAATTAAAAACTAGCAATTATTTGGATTTTAAATGTCAGCATTGTCAGTCAATGACTTCAAATTCTAAGAACTCTGGGACACCAACATAATCAAATTATTCACCCCAACAGCTTGTCCACACATGGACAAGCTTTGCTTTTACTTTTATAATTATCAGATCTTTTTTTATTTTTTTGGTCCTGGAGATTGAACCTAGGGGCACTCAACCACTGGGCCATATCCCCAGCCCTTTTTTGTACTTTATTTAGAGACAGGGTCTCACTAAGTTGCTGAGGCTGGCTTTGAACTTGCAATCCTCCTGTCTTAGCCTCCCGCGTCACTGGGATTATGGGCATGTGCCACCACACCCAGCTTAATTATCAGATCTCTCTTCTTTTTTTTTTTAAATATATTTTTAGTTGTCAATGGACCTTATTTTATTTATTTATATGCAGTGCTGAGAACTGAACCTCACACATGCTAGGCAAGAGCTCTACCACTGAGCCACAACCCCAGACCCCTAATTATCAGATCTTATAGGAGTACAAACAAAGAATTTACAGTTCCTGCTTATGCAGACTGTAACAGAAACCATTCCTCAGATTTCTTAGATGCTACTGCTTTTTGTAGGAAGTGGCAAAAGTATTTAATTGATCAAACAATTAAGCAAATTAATTATCACAATGCACTATATCTTAAATTTAGTATTCCAAAGTTAATTATTTTATGACTAAACTAAATTAAGCATTGATCCATTCTTATGGCCCAGATGTTTCTGATTCAGATCAAGTGCTTTTATAAAAACTACTCCATATATTTCCATGTTACTGGTTTTTCTTTCTCAAAACACTTTGCCTATTAATTCAAAGTTACTAGCACTCGCACATTTTGAGTTCCTTTCTGCCTTAACATTTCCATACTCTCCAAAATAACCATTTGATAAAACATGGATTGAAGGCCCCTCCCATGAAGCTGCTTCAGCATCCTCTGATGCTTATCAAGTACTCTGGATTCGGAATATGCTTCCAGAACAGATCACACTGTTCCCCGTATAATCTATTTACCTTTCTGTCACTCCAACTAGACTACAAACTCCTCAGAGATAATGACCTGACTTTGTCTGCACTTACCTAGCAACTAGGACAGTATCTGGCACACAGTTCCACTTAAAACATGCTTATCTTATCAGATGGATTCAGGAAAGAAGCAAAAGTTTCCGGGTACCTTTTTCTAAAATGGACCACTTGAAATTAAATGCAAATGTCCATCTATGCAGCATTCAGACTAAAACTATTTGGGATTTCAACACGGAATTTCCAAACAGTACATGATATCCAAATCAGCTTCAAAATTCCCTAAACTTTAATGAATATACAACCCACCTGGGGATCTCAAAAAAATGCAGGTCCTACTTCAGTAATGTAGTCTTGGAGTCTGCATTTCTAGCAAAGTCCCATATATTTCCACAGACCACACTGAGCACCAAGGCTATATAATAAATACTATATTCTGGGTTTTGCAGTTTTAGAAGCTGCTGCTCACCAGGCATGGTGGTGCACGCTTGTAAATCCCAGCAACTCAGCAGGAGGATCACAAGTTCAAGGACAGCCTCAGTAACTTGGCCAGATCCTGTCTCAAAATAAAAAATAAAAAGAACTGGGGATATAGCTTAGTGGTAAAGTGTCACTACTGCTTAGAGATATGAGGAAACTTGCCTGGGATCACAAAACTACCAAGTGGCAGAGGTGCAATGTAAACTCAGGTCTTCCAACCCCAAACCCACCACCTTTCCAATATATCCTATCACTAAACTTTTGACCTAAACAGCCACAACCAAAGAGACGTACAGCTTTCTTTCATCCATCAAATAAGCTCTCTGGGCAGCTTTGCCTTTCAAGAAAGAAGGAGAGATTGAGTTATGGGAGAATCAAACCTATTCTTCATGTTAATTTCATGTTTTCTCTCTCTCTCTCTCTTTTCTTTTAAGGTTCTGGGGATTGAACCCAGGGGCATTCTACCACTGAGCTACATCCCCATCCCCTGTTTTTTCTTTTGAGACAAGATGTCACTAAGTTGCCCCAGCTGGTCTCAAATTTAAAATCCTCCTGTCTTAACCCCCCTGGTTGCTGGGACTACAAGTGTGCAGTGCCACGCCCAAAGCTCACACTCACGTTAAACTTGATCGTTCAATCTTTCACCTAAGACTCTCTTTTTTTTTTTTTTTGTACCAGGGTTTGAACTCAGAGGCCCTCAACCAATGAGGCATATCCCCAGACCCCTTTTATTTTTTATTTTAAGACAGGGCCTCATTAAGTTGCTGAGGTTGGCCTTGAACTTGCAATCCTTCTGCCTCAACCTCCCAAGCTGCTGGGATTACAGGTATGTGCATGCCACCATGCCAGGTCAAGACTCTTTAAGAAAGGCTGAACAGGGGCTAGGGCTTTAGCTCAGTGGCAGAGCGCTTGCCTAGCACCTGTGATGCACTGGATTCGATCCTCAGCACCACATAAAAATTAATAAAGGCACGTTGCCCATCTACAACTACGAAGAGGGAGGAGGAGGAGGAAGCAGCGGAGGGCTGAACAAGGGGCTGAAGAGGCGCTGAGGGTGTAGCTCAATGGTAGAGTACATGCTCAGCATGTGAAGCCCTAGGTTTGATCCCCAGCACACACAAACAAAATGGAATGGCTAAACAAAGTTTAGATGTTTCTTCACTACAGATAGGCCACAGGAAAGTATGATTGCTTTTTGTTTGTGGTGGGGGATCTGTCTCAGTAATATGGGGAAAACTATCAGGGCCAAAAAGCCACAGAATTAAATTAAATCCTAAACAAATGACTTGACCCTGCATGTTCTGGACTGTGCTGCTCAGCTGGTTGGAATATTCTGAATATTCAGCTCTGCCCATTGCTTCCTATGAGAGCAACATGTGAACAGGAGCACATCCAGGGGACGGTCACAAGGAAGGAACAGAAACACCAGGTAATGAATAGTCAAGGGAACAGAAGTTTGTCCCAGAGAAGTGCACGCTTAAGACATAAGCACCATCTTTCTCCATCTGTCATGTTGAAGGGGGATCAGACCTGATCTCTGTGGCCCCAGGATGCAGAATTAACAGCCTGTTTTCCATTTCACAGTTGTCTGAGCTGGGATTTGACCCCAAACATTTCAACTCCAACATGACTCTAACATTCTTTCCACCAGCCCAGGCTGCTCCTCTATAAAGTTACCACCCCAACCTGTATCCAAGGTAGACACTATGGGAAGACATCTCAATTTCAAGTAAGAAAGATGATTTCATAGTTTGAGCTGTTCAAAGACAGACTAGGCTGTGTCAGAGGACAGAGTATCCAATACAGATGTTGTCAGTGGAGGTGTTCTACTGGAGGTTAATTACTAGGCAGGAATACTACAAAGGGAATCTGGGCCTGGATGTGTGGCCTAGAGAAGAATTAATCTCTTCTGCCTATGTTTTCCTCTAATGCTTCATTTGTATCTTACTATGGTTTGTCTTTCATCATAGTTGCTTGTACCAGTGTTTATCTTCCTTGCTGAACTATGAGTCTTTGTGAGAAGGCAAGGTCTTATCCGCATTTATACCCTTACTCTACCTAAGACTGTGTGGAGGAAGCCAAGGAAACACCGCTGTTCCAATGTGC
The DNA here is from genome assembly GCA_004024805.1 of Geosciurus inauris. Taxonomy (NCBI): domain Eukaryota; kingdom Metazoa; phylum Chordata; class Mammalia; order Rodentia; family Sciuridae; genus Geosciurus; species Geosciurus inauris. The sequence continues at coordinate 11,369 of PVHX01024255.1, forward strand.
CAGCCCCTCTGCTAGACACTTCACACACACCTGCTTACTCCATACCCTTGCTTTTTAGACATGGGAAAATGAAACTCAGAGGACAGTAAGTAACCACTGAGGTACTGCTGGTGAGTGGTAAAGCTGTATGTGAACTTGGAATCTTTTGGCGATACCACAATGCCATCTTCCAGAAGGCAACCAACGTGAGCCCAATACCTTAGAGCAGGTAAGTACCATAACTAGGTAAGTACCTAGATCTGTTATTTCCTGTTGCTGTGCTCAAATTTTCCTTGCAAATATACTCATCTTTCCTCAAAATGACCAATCTCAAATTGTTTTGAAATATCCTCTTTTTCTCAAGACTGGCACAGCACAAAACAATTCTGAGCAAGAGGACCATGTTTTCAGATCTTTTTTTCTGCCAGTGGGCTCTGACTCTATGTCAGGGCTCTGACCACTGGAAATAAGTGAGATCCTGGCTTTCTGCCTCAGAGACTGGTGGCCTGTACACATCCACAGGCTGTTCTCCAGGACCTTGCTCCCCACACTGAACTGCAACTCTGGGCAACTCAAGACTCCCCGGCCAAGCACAATGGGCCAGCTTAAAGGTCCTCATATTTAGTTAAATTTCCAAACAAAATCTATCTTGAATTTCAAATCACATTATAAACCTACTCCAGCAGGCACTTAAAAATATTTAATCTCCTTGCCAAATGGGGCAAGAAAAGATTTTGTCATTTAATCAGAGGCGCCAGCATGTTTGGGCAGCCAACACATAGGGCCTCTCTGACACTCCATCTGTCTGAAGAAGTAAAACAAACCCAATCTGGCCAACTATTTCTTCAAATGAGACACTTCAGTATCACTAAAGGAAATTCCCACTGCTGAGTTTCCTGGGTAGGTTTCAGGCTTTCCACCTGAGTTTCTGAGACAGGCGCTCCTATTGGCCCATATACCATTAAGATGCTATAGTTTTCAACCTGATATCTTGAAATGTCAGAGAACTAAAAGGCCATGTTCACTATAAATTTAACTTATTAAGATGTCTTCCCATATGCTAATGTTTTAAAGTGATTTTATTAAATATGAGAATGCCACCCTTGTTCCAGCAATGAGCAAAAACTTAATGAGGATATATTTCCCATGAGCTCCTGGCCTCTCTGAATCCATCAGACATTCTCAGCTGAACCTAAATTAACCTGCAAATAAACTGATTTGCATCCACAAATCCACAGAAATGTACCAATGTAGGTGCTTGAGACATATAGTCGCCATTTCCCAATCTCACACAATTCTCTTGAAGTAAAATATGGTCCTTCCTACAAATCATTTTCCTCTTTATTAAAACAGGAAAAAACAAAAGAGAGAGGGGTGAAATCTGAACCATCTAGAGTAGATTTTTCCTTAACTCGTTAGCATGCCATAAAAAGAAACTGATCTTTACCTGGGCACAGTAGCACTTCCTGCTACTCAGGAGGCTGAGGCAGCAGCATGGCAAGTTTCGGGCTAACTTCAGAAACTTAGTAAGACCCTCTCTCAAAATGAAATAAAAAAGGTCAAAGATATAGTTCAGTGATTGCCTAATACAGGAAAAAAAAAAAGATGAAGAAGAAGAAAAGAATCTCTGATATTTGATCGTCTTTCTTTTTAAAAAAATTTTTTAGTTGTAGATGGACACTATGCCTTTGTGTATTTATTTTTATGTGGTGCTGAGGATCGAACCCAGTGCCTCACACATGCGAGGCAAGCACTCTACCACTAAGCCACAACTCCGGCCCCTTGATCATCTTTTTTTTTTTTTTTTTTTCTTTTGGGTACTGGGGATTGAACTCAGGGGCACTCGACCACTGAGCCACATCCCCAGCCCTATTTTGTGTTTTATATAGAGACAGGGTCTCACTGAGTTGCTTAGCACCTCGCTATTGCTGAGGCTGGCTTTGAACTGGCAATTCTCCTGTCTCAGCCTCCCTAAATGCTGGGATTACAGGCTTGAGCCACCGTGCCCGACTTGATCATCTTTCTTAAGTAGAAAACTGACACAGCACTGTTTACAAAGGTACCAAAAAAGACCTAAGTTTGGGTGATTCTTATCAACTCACCCAGAACATGATCCTGGTTTTCATTCACCTCTCAGTGAGAAAACTTCACCATTTTGACTATTAAATCACAAAAGTCTGATCAATAATAACTTTATCAGAAAAGGAAAGAAAACATACTCATTATCCATGTCACACTCTTTCATACATTATCTTAGCTAATCCTCACCAGAGCCACGTAAGAATATTATCTCATAAGTGATATTTGAGTCTCTTGGTTGGCAGAAACCACATCCAGTTCATCTCATATCCCAACACTGAGTATGGGGCCTAAGACACAGCCTACTGAGCACAGTGACACATGCCTGTAATCCCAGCAGTTTGGGAAGCTGAGGCAGGAGGATCACAAGTTCAAAGGCAGCCTCAGCAACTTAGCAAGGCCCTAAGCAACTTCGTGAGATCCTGTCTCAAAATTAAAATAAAAAGGGCCAGTGGTGTAGCTCAGTGGTAAAGCACCTCTGGGTTCAATCCCTGGTCCCAAAAAGACAGCCTGTCACATGCTTGGGAAGGAATATATGACTAAAGGAAAGCAAAATAAATTTAGAACAAAACATGCAAAGCAAATTTTGCTCTAGGCCTCTAACTAAAATCAATGCCTGGTATACATTGCAAATAATCCAGTCAAGCTTCCAAGGTTTATTCAAAGAGCAGTTTATCATGTTTCTAATGTGTACACCACCAAGATAGCTTCCACATTTGGCTATATACTCTGCAGGACAAGGCTTGATCCTGTCTCACTTCTTTCTCCCCCACTCAGCACCACACCTTGCATAGGTGGGGCATTTAATAAACTAAGCAATAACAAAGGCCATGATGACACCTCTGGAGATCATGGAAGTAAACAGAACACAAGAAGCCCACAGCCACCAAATACATTAGTCTCTGAGTTGAGTTGCATCCCCTTAAGCCTCATTCTTCTCACTGTACAATGGGAATACCAGAAGACTGTTTTTATTCATTTAATAAAAACTTACTGATAAATAAATACTAAGCATTAACCAAATGCCAGGCACTGTGCTGGGGATACAGGGGTGAACATGACCATAACTTCCTGCTGTTAGCCTCACATGTAAAAGAGTTTCATAAACTTCAGAGAACTATACTGTTATGAAGTACTGCTCCTCCTGTTTCTCAACTTGGTTATGGCATCACCAACTATGAAGCAGCCCAAACTGTAAGCTTTGGAGTTGTCCTCCTCCTCTCTCCCCTTCATCCTACCCACTCCCACAGTTCCAATAACTCACCAAGTCTCTCTTGATTCTCCTTCACAAGTTTCTGACATGTGTTATTTCTCTTCCAGTTTTCTAGACTTCTACTCTGGGCCCTTTGTTCCCACCTGAATAACTGCAGGTTTCCCAGTGATAATGATAATGGAGGGCGTTTATTGATCTCCTACCATATGGCAGGCACTGTGCTAAGAGCTTTGCATACATAACATATTTTAATCCTATAAGACAGAGACTAGGGCCCTGATTTATAAAGGAAGACTCAGAGGCTTGGAGTAACCTGCCCCAGGCACACAGCTAGTAAGTAATGAAGCTACAGCTCAAATCCAGGCCTTCAAGATTCCATCCATCCCTTACTGGATTCCTGCCTCTCAGTCCCTTTTCTGGTCAGTCTACACTCCTTTATTTATACTAATGTGTGAGTACAGGAAAGGAGGTAAACTGAAACCCTCCTCACTAACCTGCAATAAGAGGAGCGGGAGTGGTGGTGGTGCACACCTGTAATCCCAGCACTTTGGGAGGCTGAGACAGGAGAATCCGAGTTCAAAGCCAGCCTCAGCAAAGACCAGACGCTAAGCAACTTAGTGAGACCCTGTCTCTACATACAACACAAAATAGGGCTGGGGATGTGGCTCAGTGGTCGAGTGCCCCTGAGTTCGATCCTTGGTACCAAAAAAAAAAAAAAACTACCCTGCAATAGGGCCCACTTAATTCTCCTTCCTCTGCAAAGCCCCTCAACAGCTCCTCCACAGGAACTCCCCTCTCAGCCTCAGCCATGTGCACACTCATGCTTTAGCACTGTCATAATTATTCTCCACCCTCCTCCACCCCACCCCCACATTTCTGATCCTGACTTCCTGGAGGGCAGGCACAGTGTCTGCTCATCTCTGAAGCTCAAGGTCCCAGCACTGTAGCAGGTCAATGATTACGCTGAGTGAATGGTATGTAGGTGGTGGTGTTAACATCACACAGAACCATCCCAGGAAGCAGATAAGACCCTTCCTTCTGAGGACAGTAACAAAAAGGGCAGCTTGTAGCAAGTCCTATATTAACAGGCCAACTCAAGGACAGACTAGAGCACAGCGCAGTGGTGCCCACCTGGAATCCCAGCTACATGGGAGGCTGAGGCAGGAGGATTCCAAGTTTAAGGCCAGCGTGGACAACTTAGTGAGAGTGCCTCAATAAAAATAAAAAGGGCCGGGGATGTAGCTCAGGGGTAGAGAACTTGCCTAACATGTGCAAGGTCTTGGGTTCAATTCCCAGTACTACCAAATAAAGACAAGACTACCTTGAGCCAGGCGTGATGGCTCACGCTTATAATCCCAGCACTTTGGGAGGCTGAGACAGGAGAATCGTGAGTTCAAAGCCAGCCTCAGCAATGGCGAGGCACTAAGCAACTCAATGAGACCCTGTCTCTACATAAAACACAAAACAGGGCTGGGGATGTGGCTCAGTAGTCGAGTATCCCTGAGTTCAATCCCTGGTACCAAAAAAAAAAAAAAAGAAAGAAAGAAAAGAAAAGACAAGACTACCTTGAACAGTTATTGCCAAGTAAAACTGATCTTCCAGTCTGATGGCAGCCTTTCTCCAAGCCTCCTGAAAGCCAATGGAATCACCCATTCAACTGTAGAAACTATAGGACAACTGCTCCCTGAATGGGAGAGGAGGTAAACTGACACCCTCCTCCACCACCCTGCAAAAGGACAAGCTTTCCAAAATGCAGACGGGTAAAATCCATGATTCTAATTACCATTGGCAAATAACAGAGATCCTGATTAAGGGAGAGTTCTCAGAGAAAAAAAGCTAGCCACAGCAAAATACAGCCCTGCTCTCCATCTCCATAGTTACAATTGGAGTCAGGCCCCAGATGGACATCTACAAATGTCTGACGATCCATCTCCTTACTCTAGCCCTCATCCCTTCCCACTTTCCAAAGAGCAGCCAGACGATGTTTTAAAACTCTATCACTGATTAGGACACACTCCAGAGTAAAACTCTCCAAAATGTTTCTATCCACTCAGAATCCAATCCTTGAACATACTACTAAAAAGTCTGGATTCTCAGTTCAAGGTCCAGTTGGCCCTTCTCCTTATTTCACACTACTCCCCTTCAATCACTACACTCCAGCCATGAAGGTCTTCTTTTGGTTTCTTCCTCTTTTGGCCAACTTCCTCGGTTTTTCCTTGTACTCCTCCCTGCCTAGAAGGCTCCTCCCCCAGATTTTTACAAGAGTTGGTTCCTTCTTAACGCTCAGTTCAAACTTTACCTTTTCAAATAGGTCTTCCCTGACCAATCCATGAAAGTGACATCCCTCCTACCCCATCACTCCCTATTAGGTCACCTTTTTTCTTGTTCAGTACTTAATTCCCATCTCCAAAATGAATACTTTCTTTACTCATTCTTCTGTATCTGTCAATCCCCCACTGGAGTGAAGGCTGTTTTGTTCATCCTTATAAGTACAGCATTAGGCACTCAGAATTTCCAGAATGTTTGTTGATTATGGCAGAATAGTACTCTCAGGATACACAATTTTTTTCTTTTTTAAAATGAAGAAAACATCTATTTGGCTCCTACCATGTGCTGGGCACTGTAAATCCAAGATCTTCCTTTCAGAAGGGTAAATTAACTAGCTCAAGGTCACACTACAGGCTTTGCTAGCTGACTTCTGAGTTAAATACTTGTTTGTATGACTCTTAAACCCTCTCATTTCTCCCTTTGGAGGGGAAGGACTGTCATTCTCATGATTCTCATGTATCATAACAAGAAAAACCAAGCATTTCTAAATTGTTGCTTTACAGTTATCAAAGCATTTTCACATTCATCTCACTCAAGAAAAATAAAAAATACTTGCCCAGAACGCAATAAAACAAGAAGTAAAGTAAGAGTGCCTCAAAGATCAACACCGGGGAGTGTGGGCTGGGGAGGAGTCTGGCCAATGAGGCTTGGAGTCCCTATTTCTGGTTCAGGAGGGACAGGGAAGCAGTGAGTCACAGGGTAAAGAATTGCAATAGGGGCAAACAGATAAAGCCAAGCTGAGGCAACAAAAAGTGAATCACAAAGCTCGAAGCCACCTTAGGCCTCACGGAGGCCAAACCCTAGCTGTTGGATGGGGAAACTGCTCAACTTGCTCAAGTTCACTTAGAATGTAAACAGAGATGAAACCAGGGGGGTCTCCTGTCCCCCAATCCTCTTTTCTCTCCATCGAGGAAAGTTTTAAAGGAGAACCCTGAGTCAGGGGTAGGGAAGGGGCTAGGGGCAGCTCTCAGACACCACGGAAGGAGCAGGAGAGGGGGCAGGGGTGGGACCAGGAAGCACATAAATGTTAGGACGGGGGGCAGACGAGTGCCAAGAAGGGGTCAGAAGCAGTGGCCGGGAAGGTGGCTGAGAACAGACAGAAGAAAAGGAGGACTAGACAGGAACAGAAGGAAAGTGCTGCCAGATAAGAGTCTGGAGGGGCCTGGCAGGGTGAGGAGAGCCTGAGGGGAGCGGGGTGGAACGAGTCTGGTGGTGAAGAGTCCAAGCTCCGGGAGATGCTGAAGAGGTCAGAGGCGTCCCGGACCCGGAAGGCCACAGAAGGAAGTCTGACGGGGGAAGAGTTCCAGGGTCGTAGAAGACCCCGAGACGAATCAGACCAAGGTAGCGTCCGGGCCCGAGGAGCCTGAGGGGAGCCAGTGGGGAGGCTAACGGGGCCCGGCTGCCTCACCGCGCTTGTTTTTGGTGCCGTGCTTCTTAGCGGCCGTCAGCTCCTGTTCGATCTTCTTCTCCAGGAACTCCTGCTTCTTGCTTAGCATCTCCTCCGTGTCCCGCAGCCGCTGGATGGCCTCTTGGGGGGTCGGGCCGCCCTTGCCGGCCTTACCCCCTCCGGCCCCGAACAGCTTCCCGAACACCGACATGGTTGCTGCTAGCCGAGGCGGCCTCCGCCGCCCGCTCCGGCTCGGCTCGGCTCCGGCGCCCGCTCCCGGCCCCGCCGCTCCCTGCCGCCGCAGGCCTCTCCTCCGCCTCCGCCCCGCAGCTGGGCCCGGCCGCGCCACCTCCCACAGGCCCCCACGCCCGGCCCGGCCGGCGTCAGGGCAACGCGCCGCCGACTACAACTCCCGATGTGCAACGTGCTGGCGGCGCCTCGAATCTAATGGTGGGGGCCGCGCTGCATGCCGGGAGGCAATAGTCTTCCGGCTTGAGGCGCTGCGAGGCGCACCTTTTTGGTCTCTCTGGGGTCAAAGGGCGAGGTGGCATGCTGGGAAATGTAGTCACCTTGGACTAAATTTCTGTAGAGCTGGAAGAACAGAAAGGGAATTCATAGTATTAAAAGGATAGGAGTTGGGGATGTTGTTCTGTGGTAGAACCCTGAGTGCGATCTTAGCACACAAAATATTAACAATAATAATAATTTAATATTATATTTAATAATGTTATAACACATTAAAGTTATTGTTATAATATGATGTATGTAATATAGTATTACTATATATTATGTATATTATTATATAATTAATATTGTGCATATTCTATGAACCATACATTATGCAAAGTGTTTTACACATATTATCATATTTAAATCTCATAAGCAGCCTATGATAGATAATGTATGTTTGTATTTTGTAGATGAGCAAATCAAGACTCAGAACTGAGCAACTAGCTTAATGTACTAGTCCTATCTTTGCAAATCCTGTTCTCTCTACACACATCTAACAGGTTTTTTTGAAATCAGGGAGAGGCTAACCACTTGGCACAGGACTTAAACAGCCATGCTCCCAAACTTGCCTTGACAACTTTGGCAAGTTACTTTCCCCACCCTGTTGCTTCCCTTTCTGCAACTGTAAACTGAAGATGATGATAACAGGACCTCCTGGAAGCTTATTGAGATAGGGAATATAAACTGCTTACTTAGCACAGATCTGGCACACAGCAGGCAGAAGCACTCACAAATGTGTATTTGAGCCAGGTATGGTGGTGCTCACCTGTAATCCCAGAAACTCTGGAGGCTAAGGCAGGAGGATTACAAGTTTGAGGCCAGTCTTAGCAACCAGTGAGACCCTGTCTCAAAATCAAAACCAAGGGGCTGGGATTGTGGCTCAGTGGCAGGGATTGTGGCTCAGTGGCAGAGCACTTGCCTTGCATGTGTGAGGCCCTGGGTTCGATTCTCAGTACCACATATAAATAAGTGAATAAAATAAAGATCCATCAACAACTAAAAAATATTTAAAAAAAAAAAATCAAAACCAAGGGCTGGGATTGTAGCTCAGCGGTAGAGCGCTTGCCTTGCATGCGTGAGACCCTGGGTTTGATCCTCAGCACCACATACAAAACAATAAAATAAAGACATTGTATCCATCAACAACTAAAAAAATATTAAAAAAAAAAAAATCAAAACCAAAAAGGATTGGGGATGTAGCTCAGTGGTAGTGTCCCTGGGTTAAATCTCCAGCACAGAAAAAAAAAGTGTATTTAATTCCTAAGTATTATGGATCATCATTATTGACAATAATAATTGAAACAGGGGGCAACCCAGAACTTTCAAAATAACTAAAGTGTTGAGGATTTTTTCCCCTCTGCAGTAAATAGGCCCAGCTGATTGTAGGATTGCATTTCATTGTTTTCCCTTATCTCTGCAGTCAAGAATCAGTTCTCAGAGCTGTGGGTATGGCGGGAGCTTAGTAGTAGAGCAGGCAAAGCCCTAAGTTTTGTACCCAGCACTGCAAAAACAAAGAGAACACTTCTCTGTCCATTAACCATGATGCTGTCTAATAGCCAATACTTCCCCTAAATACATCATTCTGATTTGCTGCTTTCAATCTTTTACATTGGTTAGACCCACATGAAAACAGAGTAAGTCAGATCTGCAATGCTCTACAGTGAAGAAAATATGATTCCTCAAGGATCTTTTTTATTCCTCACTGGACTTCTCTGAGTTACTTGCAAAAAATAATTTTAAATAGATTAAAATTTAATGAATTTTTCCTCTATTACATGAGGAAATATAAATGGGTCTTGTCTCCTCCTTTGGCATGATCTACATATAAACAATAACCACGCCTTGGATATTGTTGTTTCAATATGCCACAACTGCCACCGGCACTTACCAGAGGATGGTAGAGTTCATTTTACCCAACTTTCCATGTTGGAAGAAATTTTCAAATGTGAAAGACATGCTAGAACTGTCAAGAACTCAAAGGGGCATGAATTGTGAAACATAAGTCACACCTATATTTGCTCTGTAATTGAGACATTGCAATGTTTTCATCAAAGTACACACACACACAGAACCGAGGATTTTTTTTTTTTTTTTTTTTTTTTTTTTTTGATACCAGGGACTGAACTCAGGGGCACTCGACCACTGAGCCACATCCCCAGCCCTATTTTGTGTTTTATGTAGAGACAGGGTCTCACTGAGTTGCTTGGCGCCTCACTATTGCTGAGGCTGGCTCTGAACTCGCAATTCTCCTGTCTCAGCCTCCCTAAGTGCTGGGATTACAGGCTTGCACCACTGTGCCCGGCTCCGAGGATGTTTTAACTAAGCCACATCATGGGTACAACAACCACTTCAGATCTAAGCAATCTCCACCCTTGCCTCTTATCTAAGTCATGCTTAAAGGTACACAAATAAAAAAAGATTTGCTAGGTTTGAGCAAAAAATATATGAACAGGCAGGTGCTGCAGACTAATCATCCGCCGTCTCTCATTGCTGCGGGGCAAACTGGATGAGAGTAGAGCCCCTCATGTCATAACTGTGTGAACCCAGAAAAACATCTGGGAATAAAATAGCAGAAAACTCAAATTTGATCTCAAGTACTATCCCCAAGCAATTGGTATTGGCCACCTGTGCTGCTGGGTTGAGAATAATTTGGAGTTTACATTAAGACTCCTCGGGAAAAAAGTGCCAAGATCAATTCATGATATCCGCCTAGGGTGCAGGATGAGAATGGTGACACATATGGGCAAAGGAAGCTGCAGCTTGGCTGAGGATTCAGCCACCATGGTGAAGACTCACAGGGTGGACTGCTTAACACTGGAGAGCCCTAGGCTTTAGTTTTCTGGTCTCTTGAGCAAATGCATAGCATTTTCAAACCTTGAAAAGTTCATTTAAAACTGTGAAAAAGAGGGCTGGGGTTGTGGCTCAGTGGCAGAGCGCTTGCCTCACATGCGTGAGGGACTGGGTTCGATCCTCAGCACTACATAAAAATAAATGACAAAATAAAGATATTGTGTCCATCTACAACTAAAAAATATTTTTTAAAAAAAACTGTGAAAAAAAGGGCAGGGGTTGTGGCTCAGAGATTGAGCGCTTGCCTCACATGTGTGGGACACTGGGTTCGATCCTCAGCACCACATAAAATAAATAAAGGTATTGTGTTCATCTACAACTAAAATATATATATATATTTTTTAAAAACTGTGAAAAAGAAGCTGGGTGCGGTGGCAAACGCCTATAATCAATCCCTGCACTTTGGTAGGCTGAGATAGGAGAATCGCGAGTTCAAAGCCAGCCTCAGCAAGGGCGAGGCGCTAAGCAACTCAGTGAGACCCTGTCTCTACGTAAAACACAAAATAGGGCTGGGGATGTGGCTGAGTGGTAAGTACCCCTGAGTTCAATCTCTAGTACCAAAAAAAAAAAAAAAGAATAAGCCACCAGGACATGGAAGCTTGGATGACTCACAAGTATTATACTGAAAGAAACCAGACATAAAAGCCTATCAATAATGTTAAAAAATGGACAAATACGAGGAGATGCACACCTGTAATCCCAGCATCTCAGGAGGTTGAGACAGGAGGATTGCAAGTTCAAGGCCAGCCTTCGCAGGCAAGGCAACTTAAGGAGACACTGTCTCAAAGGGAAAAAAAACAAGGACTGGGGATGTAGCTCAGTGGTTAAGTAGCCCTGGTTTCAATTCCTGGTACCAAAACAAAACAAGACAAGAGGGGGATGTATCTCAGTGGTAAGCACTTGCCTAGCATGCACGAGGCCCTGGGTTTGATCTCTAGTACCACCAAAAAAAAAAAAAAAGGAAAAATAACTGCAAAACTACAATAATCAAAACAGTGTGGCAGTGGTGTAAGGATACACCAATGAAATAAAATTAAGGGTCCAAAATATGCATCAATGGTCAATTGATTTTTTTTTTCAACAAGAGTGCCAAGATCATTCAATGGGGAAAGAATAATTTTTTCATCAAATGGTACTGGGACAACTGAATCTCCAAATGCAAAAGAATGAATTTGTGTCTCTACCTTATATCATATGTAAAAATTAACTCAATGGATCAAAGACTTAAATATAAGAACTAAAACTAAAACTCTTAGAAGGAAACGTATAAACTCTGTGACCTTGAATCAGGTTAACAGTTTCCTAAATATGACACCAGAAACAAAAGCAATAAAAGAAAAAATGGATATTGGACTTCTCATCAGAATCAAAAACCTTTTGGGGGTTAGGGATATTCCTCAGTAGTAGAGCACTTGCCTAGCATGTGTGAGGCCCTGGGTTCCATCTCTAGCCTCACAAAACAAAACAAGCAAACCATAAAACCCCATGAAATCTTTTGCCCATCAAAAGAAATTATCAAGAAAGCAAAACGATAACCCACATAATGGAAGAAAATATCTTCAAATCCTATATCTGATTGGAGGTTAATATTCAGAATACATATGTGTGTGTTTCTTTTCTTTCTTTCTTTTTTTTCCTTTGGTACCAGGGATTGAACCCAGGGGCACTTAACCAATGAGCCACATCCCTAGCCCTTTTTTGTATTTTATTTAGAGACAGGGTCTCACTGAGTTGCTTAGGGCCTCTCTAAGTTGTTGAAGCTGGCTTTGAATTTGCAATCCTCCTGCCTGAGCCTCCTGAGCCACTGGGATTATAGTTGTGTGCCACCACACCCAGCTTCTTTTCTTTTTTTTTCAGTTTTGCAGTGCTGAGAATGAACACCAGCACATGCAAGCACTCTACTACTGACCTGCACTCTCAGTCCCCACAATATACTTTTAAAAAAAAAAAACACGATCCATCCACACAGTAGACTCTTGGGGGTTTTTTGGTGTTTTTTTTTTTAATATATTTTTACAACTTTATTTATTTATTTTTATGCAGTGCCAAGGATTGTACCGAGTGCCTCACAGGTGCTAGGCAAATACTCTCTCTACCACCGAGCTACAATTCCAGCCCCCAGAATATACTTTTTTTTTAAGTTGTTGATGGACCTTTATTTTATTCATATTTATATGTGGTGCTGAGAATTGAACCCAGTGCCTCACACATGCTAGGCAAACGTTCTACCACTAAGCCACAACCCCAGCCACAGAATATACTTTTTAAAACTTAAAACTCAACAACAAAAATTCAAATAACCCAGCCGGGCACAGTGGCACACGTCTGTAATCCCAGCACTTTGGGAGGCTGAGACAGGAGAATCGCAAATTCAAAGCTAGCTTCAGTCACAGCGAGGCGCTAAGCAACTCAGTGAGACCCTGTCTCTAAATAAATACAAAATAGGGCTGGGGATGTGGCTCAGTGGTCGAGTACCCCTGAGTTCAATCCCTGGTACCAAAAAAAAAAAAAAAAAAAATTCAAATAACTCAAAACATGGGCAAAAGATTTAAATAATTTTTTCTTTTTCTTTTTCCAAAAAAGATACACAAACAGCCAGCCAATAAGCACATTCCTCCCCAAAGATCTTTTTTTTTTTTTTTTTTTTTTT
>PVHX01024256.1:0-24349 GCA_004024805.1 Geosciurus inauris
CAACTCACTATGGACACGTAATGGTTTATTTTCCTGTAAAGTGTTTCCAGTATCACTATTTTCCGCTGAATAGCAAGTCCTCAAATACGTCTTATCTAAGTTCATGCTTTTCAGCTAAATATGGTTATTAGCACAATGTCACTCAGGTATTTTAGATTCATTCCTATTTTAACACTTTGATTTTATAGTTAATCAAAACTCTACTCATCCCATGACCCAGAAGAAGTTAGGCCTTTAGTTTTAGATCAAAAGCCCCAGGGAATTTGGCAGGGATAAGGAGAGGGCTGGGTGAAAAGGAATTCTGGCTCTTAATCACCTGACCCCTCCTTCTATGTGTGGGTTTCTCTGGGATTACAACAGGGAGGAAGGAGAAATAAACATAATATCTCTACCTATCACTGAGCAGGGCTGTGCCCTCTGCACAGTAGAATGGTAAGAATGAGTCTAACTTATTGCCTGTGAGCTCAATGAGGACCAGTCACGGCTCCACCACTCCATTTTGATGAGAGATCTGGTTACCTTCTTTGGCAGATGCTGACCTGGTGGGATTGCCCACATATGAGTCCCTCTTTGCTCCTCACACTGCACCTATCTTGGGATAATTGTGTCTTCCAATATCATTTATTATGGGAGTCAGTCTCAGGTCTACAGTCACGTGTGAACACTCCATCACTTACTTTGAAGGAGTCCAAACTCCTCTGGCCCCTCTCTCTGCCTAGATTTTGCTCCACTCATACCATCTTCACAGTGTTTTCTTTTTCCATATCCAAGTAGCTTACAGAGCATGTCAGCAAGTATACTACTTCAGAGGGCCATACACTCAGGGAACAAAATGTCTGTTTATTTTTCTTTTCAAGTGATTTTCTTGAGCTCCCTTCACCTACATGCTTAACTTGAAAAACAGAATAGCATCTGTAACTCACTCTCCAAGAGGTTGGCTACCTTCCTCCCAACCTCCCTCACTGTAGGATCAAAGTGTATGTTTGGTGAGTTCCCTAACTCACCAAAGGCCTCTCAGAAAGCCTGCAAGAGGGTGGTTCACCCCAACTCCACTGTAGATTTAGAATACAGAACATACTGTGACTTTTATTCTCAGTTTGGGCATTAGCAAGTAGTTACGTGACAAAAAGGAAGTTTCTATTTGACATCCTATAATGCTTGTCTATGTGCTTAGTTCCCATTATCCATGTATGATTCAGGCACCTCACAATTTCAGTTCTAAATGACAAGAATGTTTTTGGAAATTATGGTTCTCCACTGAGCTGCACATTGAACTACCCGAGAGGATTTTTTTTTTTAAGTACAGAGTTCCTAGCTCAAAACCAGATTCATTCAATTAAAATTTCCAGGGTAAGACCAAGGAAATCTGTAAATTATCAAATAAAGCAGCTTGGATATGGGGATTATAACTCAGTGGTCATCCATGAGACTATGGGTTCAAACCCAAGCACAAGAAAAAACAAATAAATCAATGAATGAATACAAACAGTGCCAGGAATGGTCGCACTACCCTGTCACTTCAGCTACTCTAGAGGTTAAGGGAGGAGGATTGCAAGTTCAAGGCTAGTCTGGGCAACTTAGCAAGACCTAATCTTACAAAACTTAGCAAAACCTAGGTATGGTTTCTGTCCACTGGGCTTATTCATTTGTATAGTCTCAACACTTAGACCAATACCTAGCATGCAGTAGACATTCAATAAATAATTATCACACTGAGCACAAAGTGGCACACAACTTTAATCTCAGCTATTTGGGAGGTTGAAGCTGGAGGATCACAAGTTCAAGGCAAGCCTGGGCAATTTAGCAAGACCCTGTCTCAAAGCAAAAATTAAAAGAGGGGAGATATAGTTCAGTGGTAGAGCACTTGCTCAGCATGTGTGAGGCCCTAACTTCAATCCTCAGAACCACAGAAAGATAAATAAATACTGTATCAATGAATAGGTGAGTGGAACATTTCCATTTCATGAGTAAATCAAATACCCATCTCACCAACAGTGGGAAAACAAGATTCTATCTCAGAGTTTGGGGCTGTTATAAAAAAAAAAATAGCATAGATTAGATGGTTTATAAACAATAGAAACTTATTTTCACAGTTTTGAAGGCTAGGAAGGCCAAGTTCAAGGCACTGGCAGATTTGGTGTCTGGTGAGGACCCATGGTAAAAAGGAGCAAAGCAGTTTTCTGTAGGCACTTTTATGAGGGCACTAGCACTACTCATTGGGACTCTACCTTAATGACCTCCAAAGGCTCCACCTTCCATCATGAGAATGATTAGGTTTCAACATCTGAATTTTGGGGACACATTTTCAGACCATAGCATCCACCAAAAATAGACGCACTTTTTCTGTAGCCATCTTAATGTAAACAGATTTTTTCTGAACTTAGATATAACTAAATAAGTAAAATAAGAATGTGGGCTGGGGCTGGGGCTCAGTGGTAGAGCACTTACCTAGCATGTGTGAGGCACTGGGTTCAATTCTCAGTACCACATATAAACAAATGAAGTCCACTGATGACCAAAAATACATTTAAAAAAAAAAAATGCAACTTAGAGAGGCTCACTTATCACATGAGGAGGACTTCTCAGGGCTGTCTTTCCACCATGATGAGATTTTGACCATGCAGGATCTGGAACTGACCAGAAAAAAAGAAATTGTAACAAAGCTGGGGAACAGGATGATCACCATGACTGCCATGCTAAGAATCACTTGGCATCGTCATTTTCCATCATAAAAATAGACCTACCAATGTAACCAGACCATTTTGATTGAAGAATGCTGGGAATTTACTGAGAAATTCTCCCTTGCAGCCTACCTTTTCTCCAGATTCCATTCTGTTTATCAAACCCTAAGGTTAACCAGTCTTTGTCCAAACAAGTCACAGAGCAGCTGATTCTATTTGAACCTATTGCATTATGACAAAGACCATCTCTCTAAGAATTCACTTACATTCCCTTGATTAGAGCATATGATACACAATCAGATGAATCAACAACAATAACTAATAGGTACTTTGGGGTTATTTTGAGATGATAGTGGGTATTGTTATGGATTATTTTGCTATTATGGTTGATATTGTTATTATTGCTTTTAGACTCACCAAGGAAAAGTAATCTCTTTTTTCCCAGTCACATTTAAGAAAGAGGAAATGCTTGTTTTTAAAAGGGTGAGCTTCCTGACTTCCTCATCAGGAGGAAAGTAATAGCTTTTATGTTTGAGATAGACTGGAGATTAAACTTAGTCCCACAACAAAGGTGGTGTGGAGGAGAGACAGTGGAAGTTGCCACCAGAGAGAAAACATCTCCAACATAGAAAGGGGACAGGATTTGGAATTATCACAGATGTCAAGTTGTGGTTTCTTCCAGGACAAAGCATCCAGAGCAAGGGGAGGATGAAGTGGCATGAGAAGGTCAGCCACCAGGTCAGAGAGTTTCCAGCAAAAGATCCCACTGGCCAATGGGAGAGTGAGAGGAGCCACTTGTCTTCAAAATGGACCATCAGCTTAGAAAGGAACTGCTCCTGGGAAGTCACTGACGGTAAAACCCAAGGGAGAAAGAAGAAGGAGCTCTCAGTAATGACACATTTGGTATTCCAATGCCAGCCCTATCATGAGTGAGAGATCAGAGCTGGATTTCATTTGATATGAAAAAGAAATGAAGGATTATGATTTTTCTTGTGCCAAAGCATTGCAGTTAAATTTGTATCCCCCAAAGATCGTCCAAACTCTTTAGACCCAGATTTATAGGCAATCTCTCATGGTTTACTTGCACAGGTGGCTGATCTACTGCTTGGGGGTGAATTTTATAGGCTTAACTCTCAAAGAGTAATCTTATTTCTGTATAGCTAGGAAACACTTCACTGTGCTTCTGTGCCAAATATATTATTTTCTAGTGTTCACAGACTTACTAAACACATTTATAAAAACTCACAGAGCCCCCAGGTAGTCAAACCCAATAAGAAAATGAAAACAGCTAGATTAATTTTACTTACTGACTAATAAAGACAGCATTTTCTGACTGTGTCAATTGTGTTTTCTAGAGAAGCATCTGCTTCTGTGATTTCAGAAAGAAAGAAATTATATTTGTTGGCTGTATATTAGGTAACTTGTTCAGGATTCCACAGAAGAAAATATGCAGGAGGAGTAACTGATGGTTCATTCCTTAGCTTTTTTGCTTTCTTTCTTCTTAACCTCTGCTTCCAGCTGCCACTGAAAGACTACTGGCACATAAGGACAGTGATCTGTTTTTAGATATTTCTTCAAATCCTTCCATTCTTGTTAAGACCCAGTGGAGAAATACCTCCATTTACCTCATCACTTGAAATACCTTCCCTTCTGATTAGTCTGCCTCTATTTTCCCTACATGTTCCATTGGCATTAATCTTTCTAAATTATAACCATGACCATTTACCCCATATTCCCTCAAAACTTCAATAATCTAAAACCAATCAGTACAAAGAATGCTTCATGAGGGACTAAGAAATTCAAAACAGCTAGGCATGGTGGCACATGCCTGTAATCCCAGCAGCATGGGAGGCTAAGACAGGAGGGTGGCAAGTTCAAAGCCAGCCTCAACAAAAAGCAAGGCACTAAGCAACTCAATAAAACCCTGTCTCTAAATAAAATACAAAATAGGACTAGGGATATGGGTCAGTGGTTCAGTGCCCCTGAGTTCAATTCCCAATACCAAAAAAATAAATTAATTAAAATAAAAGAAAGAAAGAAAGAAAAGAAATTCAAAACATTGTGCTTAATGTGGTAAGGGACATTAACTTACTAACTTCAATAAGACAATCTGTCTTCAGACAGTTTGCATTCTCCTAAGAGATACAGAGGTTTCCCACCCTACTATAAGGCAAAGAAAGCTAATTATTCTAATTAAAGTCAAGATTAAGGCTAAGGGAGTTGAGACAAAGGGGAAAAAAATAAAGCTAATTTATTTTCTAATGGTGTCCATTATTTAAAAAATAATCTGAATCAATTACTTCTCAATAGTTGCATTTTATATACTGGCTCCATCAATCTGCTCCTACCTCCTGTGTTCCATACAAACTCCCTTGCTCAGTCAAACTGACCATTTTAGTTCAAGAAGTACCTGGCCATTTTTAATCTCCCTATTTATCCTAGTGCCAACTCCTCTGAGTAAGTCATTACCACACCTCTCTGCCTGTCCAAATGCTAACATCTACAGATCACCTTTTCCTTGAAAACTGCCCTGGATCAGACAGCCTTTAGGCATTTGAGGTCAGTGGTCTCTCCCTCCTCAGCATCAGTCACTCACTTGAGTCTTTCCCTCTACTTTTCTGAATTTAAAATGATCTCCATATGTGATCCTACTGTGCAGCCAATAAGATTACCTGACCCTTAGCTGCTGCCATTTCCGCCCCAGTTCTGCATCCTAGCCTACACTTGACTTTGGCCTTGTGGCTTGGTCCTTGCCTGCATCCCTAGTACTGTGCCACTTCCTTGATCTCCAACTGTGCCTCTGGTAGCTAAGGGGTTGAGTATCCTTCCTCTACTGTGGGCTCTGCACACACTTCCCTGCCACTGTGTGTTTTGTGAGTCCTGCTATTCACCTCAGTCTATGCAATTACCTCAGGAGAAAAACAAAACTTTACATTGCTTGACTGTGGTTACTATAGGAATATAAGTAGAACACCACAACAACATGGATTAAACTTATAATGTTAAGTGAAATAGTCATACACAAAAGGTACCATACCAATTTTATGATCCCAATTTTATCAATCATAAATTGGAATCATAAAATTGGTATAAAATCATAAAATTGATTCCAATTTTATGAGATACTTAAGGTAGTCAAAGACACAGAGAAAGTAGAACAGTGGTCACCAGGCACTGGAGGGAGAGAAAATGGGGAGTTGTTTAATGAATACAGAGTATCAGTATGAGTTGAAAAAAAATTCTGGAGATGGATAATATTGATGGCACAACAATGTAAACATATTTAATGTCATTGAACTGTACACTTAAAATGATTAAAATGGTAAATTTTTAATCATTTATGTACATTTTTTCATAACAAAATAAATAAATTTTTTTTAAATATTTTTTTAGTTGTAGATGGACACAATGTCTTTATTTAATTGCTTTGTATGTGGTGCTGAGGATCGAACCCAGGGCCTCACGCATGCGAGGCAAGCGCTCTACTGCTGAGCTACAATCCCAGCCCCAATAAATAAATATTAATTGTCAAATGAAACACTCAAAAAGTATAGTACAAGGTTTGGTTGAAACCCAAAATGGAGATCTTCACGACACTCATTCTTTGTGCCTAGCTGGCTAGATATGTTCCCCACTGTGATTTCTTTTTTCTTTTTTTTTTTTAATTTTTTTTTTTAGTTGTTGATGGATCTTTATTTTATTCATTTATTATTTATATGTGGTGCTGAGGATCGAACCCAGTGCCTCACACATGCTAGGCAAGTGCTCTACCACTGAGCTACAACCCCAGCCCCCCCACTGTGATTTCTTAAGACTGAATATTTGCTTTGTATGTACCTTTATTCTTTCTAGTTCTTGGCTTTAGTTTGTTCTAGGCCTCTTTGCAGCCTTATTGTAAATGATGTTTCTTTAAAATCAAGTATGTAAACAGTTTAGAGCCAAGAATTAGTGAGTAAACATATTTTACCAAAGTATTGCTGCCTACTCACAGTCCTACTGTTTGGTTTTCCCACCTCTATGGATTTCATACCCCAAGGACTCAACCTTATTTGCTCTCTGAGTAGTGAATATGTTCTTCCCATGAGAGAGAAAGGAACCTGTCTCCTCCAGTGTCCTCATACCTGCCCCCGACCCCTTCCATCTCACAGAAGCAACATCACCCAGCTTAGCATTGTAGGTCCTTGGTACCTCCAAAGATACAGCCCTCTAATGCTTCCCTAGGGATCCTGTTGCCATAGCCACTGAATTTATTTATCTTATAGCTCCCAAGGCTCTTCATTAATGTTTTTCTTTCCCACCGTATAATGTTTCCTTGTATTATTTATCTCCCAATAAGTGAAGATGCCACATTACATATCTTTATACTGTTTTCAATGACTTTAACTATGCATACTACGTCTTTCTTTTTTTTTTTTTTTTTTTTTTTTTTTTTTTTTTTTTTTTTTTTTTTTTTTTTTTTTTTTTTTTTTTTTTTTTTTTTGAGATATAGCTAGATATCACTGAAACATTTTCAGGAATTATATCCTAACTACTAATACAGAAAAAAAATCTAAGTTTTTAAAGAAACTACAAATTTCTTTCAGCATGCATTTATTACTTTCATATTTTTCTCCATTCACCTGAGTGAGTTCCAAAAAATTATATACAAGTTATTCTCAGTGCACTGAATTCCATTGCAGCATCTCTCAGGTATGACTCATTAAGATTTAATATGATGTCAGTTTGATAAATCTTGTTCACTCTAATGAAAAATTCCAAGATGATATCATCTAAGACTTATTCTTTAATCCTATAATTCAATTAAATACCGCTGATGAAATATTTATAAAACTCCCCATAGGGTAGTTTCCTGTGAAATTCCTAGACTTTGGATCATACTATTGATCACTATTATGAAAATTGTCTGAGTCCTGCTTGCCCAAGTTTATCTAGGCTATGATCCATTATAAAATCCACCTGAAGGCCATTCTCCAATTGAAGGAACCAGGATTTCTCCGAGAAATGCTGATTATACTACTGGAACAGGACAAATATAAAATGAACCCAGTGCTTCCTGTAGTAGCAAAAGCTCAAAATACAGAAGTATGGGAGTATGACAAAGGTACAGAGATGCCAATCTGAAAGAATTTCCAATGGCTAAAGCTGGAACAACTTGAAAAATAAAACAAATAACTGAATTATAACCCAATATGTAAAATAAATACCCATGAGTTCATACTAATATAAATGAATGAAGAGATAAATGACTGCATAAATTAGGGAAAAGATGAATTCCAAATAATATATGTAAATGCTTTCCCTTCCACAGGGTAAAGACCAATTGCCCCCATGTTCCCTCCCCCTTGAGTTCAAGATAGAGATAGCGACTTGTTACTAAAAACTAGAATTCAGAAATAGAAAAATAGTAACTTTATAATGGAGAAATCTGACAAACAACAACAGATAAGATTAACATCACCAGCATTAGTCATGTCGCACACATGTACTCCTGATATGATAGGATGAGAAAGGTACTTCTTTCTAAAAATCTGTAACTTCAACCTAATCATGAGAAAAACCATCAGGTACACCAAAATTAGGGGATTTTTCTACAAAAACCTGACCACCACACCACAAAACTATCCAGGTCTTGGGAAACAAGAACAGACTAAGAAACTGCCACAGACTAGAGGAGGCTAAAAGACATGACGACTTAAAGTAATGTGGTATCCCAGGTTGGATCCTGGAACAGAAAGTACATTCCTGGGAATAACTAGTGAAATGTGAATGAAGTCTGAAGTTTAATCAATAGTGATATGCCATTGTGGGCTTCTTAGTATGTGTTTACTTGTTTGTTGCAGGTCAGGGGATTGAATTGAAGGCCTCACACAAGCTAGGCAAGTCCTCTACCACTGAGCTACAGCCCCAGCAGCTGCTAAGTTTTGACAAATGTATGTGGTATTTTAAAATATTATCATTAACCGCCAGGTGCAGTGGCACACGCCTATAATACTAGCACTTTGGGAGGCTGAGACAAGACAATCACAAGTTCAAGGCCAGCCTCAGCAATGGTGAGGCGCTAAGCAACTCACTGAGATCCTGTCTCTAAATAAAACACAAAATAGGTCAAGTACCCCTGAGTTCAATCCCTGGTACCAAAAAAAACCATATATATATATGCATATATATAATATATAATATATTATTATATATATTATATATATTATTAAGGTTAACAGTATGGTGTATATGGGAACTTTCTACTATCCTTACAAACTCTCTATCAATCTAAAATAATTTCAAATTTGAAAAATTATTTTTGAAAAAATTGGTTCATACCATTACATGCAGTGGTCTGTGTTTGTAATATCAATTGAAGCAGAAGGATCACAAATTCAAGGCTAGCCTGGGCAATTTAGTCAAACCTTGTCTCAAAATAAAAAATATCTGAGGGCCGGGGATATATTCAGTGGTAAGGCATTACTAGATTTAATCCCTGATACTGTTAAAATAAAAAAAAAAGGTTTATACCTTCTCCAGTTATTATTAAGAAGCAAAGGATAGAGCTGTGCTCTGTGGCGCATGCCTGTAATCACAACGCTTTGGGTGGCTGAGACAGAAGAATAGCGAGTTCAAAGCCAGCCTCAGCAACCACGAGGCACTAAGCAACTCAGTGAGACCCCTTCTCTAAATAAAACACAAAATAGGGCTGGGGGTGTGGCTCAGTGGTCAAGTACCCCTGAGTTCAATCCCCTGTACCAAAAAAAAAAGAAGCAAAGGATGTAATCCTGCTCCTTGCAGAGGCACTGTTGTAGCCTGAGATGTATAAAACCGCATGTTCCATGCCCATGCCTCTCTGCACGTATGGCTTAAGATTCTCATTCTGGGCTGGGAGTGAAGCTTAGTGGTAGAGTGTTTGCCTAACGTGCAAGAGACCTTGGGTTCAATCCCAGCACTGAAAAAACAAAAAAGTTCTTATTCTATCCTGTCATAACTGGGTTTTTAGCTCTTTTTTCCATTTTGAGTTTTGCAGATAACAGGAAAGAAATGGCCCCTTAAAACTTATTTCTGAGAAGTGGTCACCTCAGATTCTCATGCTAAAGCCAGAGTTCCAGAAAAAGTTTACAAAGTTCCAATATTACTAAAAAATAATACAAACTAATTACTGTTTAAATAAATTTAACAATTCTTTTAAAATACATAATCCAAACATTATGGATGAAGACATAGCATAACTTAGCTATATTTCTTTCTATTAACAATATACTTAATTAAACCAAGAATTCAAAAGCTATGAGACACCTATGTCTCCACATGCTCTTTTATGTTGGTAATTTAACAGTTCTCAACAGAAACAATACAAAAAAATCGAGCTAAAAAAATTTGATCTACCCATTTTCCAGGATTGAAATTTCAAAATGTTTGCTTGCCTATAGTAACAAGTACAAGATACTTCAAATATTTTATAAAATGTGATAGAGATAATTCCAGATTTCTATTAAGATCATGGCCATTATGCTCTTGGGGAATAAAGTAGACCCAGGAAAATCAAAATATGTATCCCAGAAGCAGTTCACAATAAGCCTGTAATACTGGAATAGGAAGAAATATAATAGGGACATTTCATCTCTTCGCATTCCCAGAAACTGACAATTGTGAGGTTTTCTAATCAATTGAAAATTGATGTGGAAAACTGAAGAGATATTCTGAGTTAAATAAAGATTGAGGAAATAAGAGTATCTACTAGGTAATTTAGTAATGCCCAGAAAAGTGTAGTCTACAGTAAAAAAAAATCTTAAATGCTCAGAGGGCAGTCTTCTTACATAATACTTGCAATAGTAAACATGACCCTAATAAGCCATGTTTTTTTTGGACTGCTTTTGGTTTTTAATGTTTAATTTTACTTGACTTAATTCAAAGAAGTGAAGCCAAGGGTAAGAAAGGGCTTTTTTGTTGTTTATTTTTCGAAATAGAAACAGATGTGTATTAGAAAACAATTCTTTATGTGCAACTAACGTATTGCAGTCACAGAGCTCAGACATAATTGCATTTACTCATTCTGAGGTTTCACATTTTAGTAACTTTCCCCATTTAATTTTAAAACTCTCCTAAGTTGAACATTACATATTGTCTTCTTAAAAGAAAATTTCAGCCTTGTTAAAATTCAAGTTTATTTTTCTTTAGTTGTAGATGAAATTTCAGACAAATTAATTTCCATGCCCCTACGAACTTCTCTTTACCACTTACTTCAAAAATAAAAGTAGTCATTTATTTCAACATTGTACATTATTATCAAAAAGATATTTACAAGGGAATATACAGAATTATTTGGGAAATAATGATTTGATATAAGTAAAATTAGTTGCTCATTTCCTACATGAGTATTCAAACCCAATACTATACTACATTGTTGCAATTGCTATAACCTTATAATAAATCTTAATAGTTGGATGTCAAAGATTTCTGTGTGGTTTTTTGTTTTTGTTTTTTTGTTGTTGTTGTTTTTCTTGGTACTGGAGATTGAACTCAGGGGCACTCGACCACTGAGCCACATCCCCAGCCCTATTTTGTATTTTATGTAAAGACAGGGTCTCAATGAGTTGCTTAGCGCCTCACTGTTGCTGAGGCTGGCTTTGAAGTCGCGATTCTCCTGTCTCAGCCTCCCTAAGTGCTGGGATTACAGGCTTGCACCACCGCACCTGGCTGCTTTCTGTGTTTTGTTCTTTTTCTTCAAGTGCCTTTTGAGTATTTTAGCTCCTTTTCATATAAATTTTAGATAAAACTTGTAAGATTTTATATGTAACATTTTTAGATTTTGTTTGAAATTGCTATACATCTATAAGACAATTTAAGAGTATAAATGTCTTTAAAACAGTCACTGTTCCTGTCCATGAACATGGTACTTCATAAAAATGTTAAACTTTTGTAGATCCAATAGTAACAAAAATGCAAAAATAGAGGAACTATTTCTAACTAATATGACAATTTAAAGCTTTTATATCTAATATTTTTAAATCTCATACTAAAAACATATTAAACATGAGACAAGATACAACTTAGCCACACAATTCATATGAAATAAATACATACAAGAAATAAATATATGGAAAAAGTTCTGATCTCATTAATAGTAAAGAAATACAAATTTAAATGCCTACAAGATATGGTTTTTACCTATCAAATTTAAAGCTCTTTTTCTTGGTGCTGGGAATGGAACCCAGAGCTTCATGCAAGTTAAGCATGTGCTCTGCCCCAGATTACACTCCAGACCCCCATTTTTTTTTCACGCTGCAATAGATACTTATACTATTTTTACACGCTGCAATAGATACAATACTACATGAAAATCAACCCCATCAGACACAAAGTTAGGAGGTGGGCTTGCATTTGGAAGCAAACTGAAGAGCTTCTTGGAAAAGAATGTATTCTAGAGAAGAAATTAGTAATAATGAGTTTAGCCCAGTAAAATAACAATATTTATAGGTATCATCTAATATGCCTTTAATCTTTGTCTTCTAACCCAGTTTGAACTTCTACAGAGGAAGAGAGAAGCTTTATAGAAAAAAAGAAAAGAAAAGAAAGAAAGAAAACCTGAAAGAGCAGTTTTATCAACATTTCTAAACCGTTGGAACACACAGCTTCAGTCCTGTTAGAGCGACACACTGGGAGTAAAGACATCCTCCTACACTTTGCATGGAACACTCTGAAGCTCCAGATCTTAGCTGATAGACAAGGCAAAGCCAATCAGAAGGAAGTCAGCATATAAGCACAAGAGGGAAAGCCCCAGCATACTTAGGAACACTTGGTGATAGGGCTTAGGGAGAAATTCCAAAATGACTAAGGTCCCAAATCAGCTAGGAAGGGGGTTGAAACAAGCAGTTGTTAATATGACCCCTTTCTGTTCCCAAAAGCTAGTGAGGACTGGGAGAAGCTAAGGTTGAATCATTATCCAATGTCAGCAAATGTGCAGGAAGTCTCATACCCTTCTACACTGTTGGTAGGAAGTGAAATGAGAACAAGTGTTTCAGAAAACTACTTTGCAAAATCTTTCTAGAGCATTTTTAAATGTTAATTTTTCTGTTGCTTTTAAGGTAAGGTCTCCCTATGTTGCTCTTGGGCTCAAGTCATCTTCCTGCCTCATCTTCCCTACTAGATGGGACTACAAATATGCAATCATCACACCCAGCTTAACCTTTTTTTTTTTCACACAATTTCCCTCCCCCTCCCATACTTTCTCTTTTTCCTTTCCTTTTCTTCTTTTTTTCCTTTCCCTTCCTTTCCTCTTCTCTCCTCTCCTCTCCCATTTCCTCATACTGGGGGTTCAACCCATCGAGCTACCTTTCCAGTCCTTTTTATTTTGAGGCAGTGTCTCGCTAAATTGGTAAGGGTCCTACTAAATTGTTGAGAATAACCTCAAACTTGAAATCCTCCTGCCTCAGTCTCCTGAGTCACTGGAATTACAGGCATGTACCACCACACAGAACTTAGAATCTCTTGATAGTGAAATCTTGGTGAAACACAGACAATTGAACTGAATACATAAAGATAAAGTCATAGTTGGAAAATTTTAACTGAAGGATATTTTTCTTTCCCAAGATTATATTGTTGCCCTGTAGCTAGCTGAGAACCCATTGGATCAATCAAAGCCATTATATTCAGGAGAGTAGAAATTCATTGCAAGCTTAAATGCTTTTTTAACAATACCCTGAAGCAAAAAAACTTTAATACAAACAAGCTGAGTCATTTAGAGAAAATTTATTTTATTTTGAATTAATAAAAAGGAACATGATTAGAAAATTCAGGCAGTATCTAGAAGACCACAATTTAGAGATTACAAAAGCTAATCACAGAATAAAATATAATGCGATATTTAACATATGGTCAATTTCCTGCCTGATAAAAAGGAAGAAGAAAAATTCCCTCCCTAGGAATCTCTATGCTACAGGGAAGAGCCTGGAGAAAGACAAAGAAGAAAAGAAAATCAGACATAGGCAAGAGTCCCTGAGGGAACTGTCCTCCTTCCTGTCCATCCTTCCTGGGTTGAAAGGCTCTGACCCCTTTCCAAATAGGTCCATAATATGAGAAAAGAAGGTCCTTTTGTTAGATTTCTTCCATAAAATTGGTGAGGAACCACTTTCAGAATGCCTACTGATAACACAGGGTCGCTGAAGAAGGATAGGAATGTCAGTGCATCAGGATTAGAGAGGACTAAAGAGAGAGGGCCGGAGAGCCACCCACACCCCTACAATCCCCATGTTCATTGAAATAGGCATGGAAAGGAACAGGGAACAATGAGACAGCCAGCTTCCTGGAGAGGGAGAAGTAGCAGGAGACAAAGGATGAGAAGGCCCCATACTAAAGCCCCATCTTTCTCAGCAGCAGAGAAAGATGCCCAAACTGGCACCATGCACTCTGCTCAGTGCTCAGAACAAACCACAAGCAAAATCCAGGCAAGGTAAAACTTCATAGTCAGGAAGGACTCAAGGATCACAAAAGATCAGATACCTCTCCTTTGTTGGCAAGGTGGTAGAATAGGCTCCCTAAATTCCCAGAGACACCACAGAAAGGGAGGGAGGGTGAATGGAAAGGAGAAACCTTGAGAGTGAAAAACAGCCCCGAGAAGGAGTCTAAACTTTGACCGTAATGATAACCTAGAAGAAACAGAGAGAGCTACCCTGAACTGCCAACAAACTGACTCAAGATACGAAAAAATTTGAAGTTGCACTTTATTCATCCAAGATGTTATGGTAAATTTCAAAACTAGGACCTCTCTATATAATGCGATTTTTGCCTATCCAGAATTTAATTTCTCTTCTGAGAAAAGCATCTCTAAATTCCTGCTACAGAGCTCCCTGAAGCTTCCTGGGTCCTATTTTTCCAAGGCCTGGGTGTTTTTTTATTCTGTGGTCTGCCAAGAAATTCCTTTCCTTCTCTAAGTTTGAAACTGGGTCAGTTTCTAGTTTTTTCACTATAGAAGCCCAGCTGACATTAAATATATAATCCCTATTTCATAAATACGCTTGTGTACACTGGCACATGCACTCACACACTCACACACACATTTACATATACATATCCACAAGTAGAAAATTATTAGAAAAAAAGAATAAAATATTAATTATATCTGGATAATAGAATTACAAAGCATTGTTTTTTTCTTATATGCTTTTAAATTTTCCAGCATCCAATAATTTTTTTTTTAATTTTTGTTATGCTGGAAATCAAATCCAGGGCTTCCCACAGGTAAGCAGAGTGCTATACCACTGAACCATATCCCCAGCCCATATGTTTCTAAATTTCCTATTCTCCATGAGGTCTATGCATTATATTTTTAATCAGAATGTGGAGAGAGGAAAAAAATAACATTAGGAGACTCAATTACATTAAAATAATATGTCATAAGCATTTGTCATTTTAATGACAGCAGATTCTGATACAAACAGCAGGTGTAAATACTGTAGACCAGTATGGTGTAATGGAAAGGATATTAGAGAGCCTGCACACCTGAGTTTAGCTTTAGTTCTGCCACTGACAAGCTGTGCGACACTTAATAAGTCTTTCGAACTCTTTGAACTTCAATTTTCTTTCATCTATAAAATGAAATGTTAAACTCCCCACGATATCACTGATATTACTGACCCATAACCACAACCTTGCTCAGTTTCCAACTCCCAACATCTCTCAGATACATATGTGACAGGACAAAACGTCCCAGTTACGCCAGTGAAAATCTTAACATTCAGAGAACTTCTAGTTAAACACTATAGACACTACTTCTATGTTCTCCATCTTAATTTCATGCCATCTCTGTCAGAAGGAATACATTACAAGCTAGCATTGGCTGTTACCAACTAAGAGAGTGTACTTAGTGCTTAGCCTTGACATCAGCCCCAGATCCAGCCTAAGAACCCAAATACTGTCGTGCTGGGTGGCACCCTGGCTGTTGCTACCCTGAGATACTGCCTCTTCCCTCAGTTGGTCATCAGAACCACAGAGGGCAGGAAAGGGCTTGTGAAGCAGTTTTAGTCACAAAGCCAAACAAGCCCTAAGCAGTGTGGTGCAATCTCACCTACATGCTTAGTCGATTCAAGTAGAGAGATCTAGATGGAGCCCTGGAGAAACAGGTACATATGTAAGGGGGAAACAGGGCTGGAGCTGTGGAAATAATGACTACTAGCAACTCTTACATGTGTTCAGAACTAACCATGACATTATCAAATTAATTTCTTAGCTGTACTTTGTTCTTCTATTCTTGTATCCATGCCTTGCAACTTCCTCTGGGAATTTTGTTCCTCTCCCCATAATACATAATGTCTGAAAGTCCTTCCTGGCTTGCTGAAGACAAATTCCCCATGCACCAGATGTGAGGCTCTACCCCATGTCTGAAGAGACACCTAATCGGTGTAAGGAAAATATCCGCCCTAAGTCCTTTAATTCTGTGTCATAAAAATCGACTGCTCTTTATTCTGTTCATCTTTATTTCTAAGCCAAGGAGGAGAAATAGGATGAAAATGGACTGGATAATCTATTCCAAGAAAAAAAAAATGAATTTTAAAACACTAAAAAGAGAACTAACATCTAAATACAGAAAAGTACAATTAAGCACACTTGCAACCTTGGCACATATACTAAGGGGAGTGTAAGGGAATAAGACTGTGTGGGAGTCGAGACCAGTCCAAAGAAAACAAGAAGAGGAATGCTTCAAGAGGAGATCTAAAGAGCTGAAGTGAGTCACTAAGTGAAGAAGGGGAAGGAGAACAGAAAACACCAGAGGAAAAAGACAGGCCACTAAAGAAAGAAAGAAAAAACAAACAAACAAAATCCCATAACTTTTGTGAGGAAATTTAAAGAAGGAAAAAATAAAATATATGAATAAATCAAATATATCCACAAGGGTATATTCTAGATTCCTTCAATAGAAATGTCATTTAAGCTAAGATTGAAAAAAAGCAAAAATGTAGAAATGGGGATTTGTCTCTGCCAAATTTAGTATTGCTGATGGGGAGGTAGAGAATAGGGATGTGGGAGAGAGGGATGGAGGAATTCTAATTAGAAGGTTGTCACCCCCAAAGAATGCCTGAGAAGGCTTTTTTTTTTTTCCAGATTAAGGGTTTTTTTTGTTTTTGTTTTTGGTTTTTTTTTTTTGGTTGTTGTTTTGTTTTTGTTTTTTGGTACTGGGGATTGAATCCAGGGCTTCATGTATACTAGGCAAGCACTCTACTACAGAGCTACATCCCCAGCTCTAAATTATTGGGTTTTGTTTTTTTTGTTTTTTGTTTTTTTGGAAGGGGAGGGTTACCAGGGATTAAACTCAGGGGCATTCAGCCACTGAGCCACCTTCTCAGCCCTATTTTGTATTTTATTTAGAGGCAGGGTCTCACTGAGTTGCTTAGCACCTCACTTTTGCTGAGGCTGGCTTTGAACTCACGCTCCTCCTGTCTCAGCCTCCTAAATCATTAAGATTACAGGCGTGCGCCCCTACATGCTGCTCCTAAATCATTATTCTTAATCCAAGAGTTCATGAATTGTCTTCCTAGTGCTTCTTATTTTAATCTCGGAGCAGAAAATAATTTTCTAATATGAAGTAGAGGAACGAAAGGGAGATAACACAGAAAGGATAAATAGCTCTCACATTTAAAACAAAAGATAGAGTTGGTTTTAAAAAACATTTGGGGGGAGTGTAGATGAGGCTGACATCAAAGATTATGATAGTCACTGAATAACAACTATACTGACTGGAAATGTGACAGTATGAGAAGCCACAAACATCTTCTAACTAGTCATTTATCTCTCTCTCTCGCCAGTGGCTTCAAGTCACAAATGTAGTGTTAATTCAGTGACCACTTGCACTCTCCACTTTCAAATCTTTCACCATAATTAGGGAGCAATGCAAACTGATTTAATAAAGAAAATACAAACAAATGTCACTTTAAGAGAAGTAAGTTTAGTGATTATAAAAAGAGATCATTTATATTTTGTTGCTAATGGGGATTTCTCATACTGAGTCTATCTGATAAGCTTCAGAGACAATAATTCTATTGAACTATTGAAAGGAAGTTGTTATGACCGGATTGCTTCCTGTGGTGAACAAAGAAAGGGCTTTTGCTGACTCCACAACTTCATGGTTACAGACACAAGCCGCAATACCCTGGTCTTTCAAAATTGAAAGTTGGTTAGTTGATATTTTTGAGTTTTTTTGGTTTTTTTCATTTCACCATTTCAAGAGGAAACAAGATCTTTAGACTTGTTTCCCAAGGGAGTTTGAAAGGGAGGAAAAAAGAAAAAACAAAAAGACGGGAGAAAGGAAAGGAGAAGCAAGAAGAGAAGAAGAAAGGAAGGAAGCAAACAAGTAATGGAATAGCCATGATCCTGAGTGCTGCTTATTTTCTATTACAAAATATTAAGACAATGGATAGGGCTGGGGATATAGCTCAGTTGGTGGAGTGCTGGTCCCACATGCAAAAAGCCCTGGGTTCAATCCCCAACACCAGACACACACACACACAAAGAAGGGGAAAAAAAGACACTAGATAATAAAGTAATAAAGGAGCCAAAAAGTGTTACAAGGCCCATGTGTGTATCATGAGAAGGCTAAGAACACAGGACAAGGTCCTTGCAGCCAAAGATACAGAGATACAGGGTTTTGAAATGAGTGCAGGAATATTGTTTACCTGAAAACTTTTTTCTTTGTTGTTTATTTATATATTTGCAGTGCTGGGGATCGACCAAGGGCCTGGTGCATTGAGTAAGCACTTTACCACTGAGCTGTGTCCCCAGCCCATCTGAAAACGTCTAATGGAGTAGAATTAATGTATCATGTTAAAAAACAAAATTCGGAGAGTAAGTACCTGAAATGAGATACTTTCTCTCTGGTGTCCTTCCTTTCTTTCTCTTCATCCTTGGTGTGGAGGGGATCTTTGATAAGACAAAATAAAGAAGGCATTTCAGAGAGGAAGGGGGAAGGCTGAGGAAGGTGTGCTTTCATGGTGTTTTAGGCCACGAAGAAGAGACTTAGGAGGAATTAGTAAAATAGCAGTTGAGGTTGCTATCCTACCACACAGTGCAGGACCCCATGGTAGTAAAAGAGAAAACAGACATGACTGGATAAGGATGTTGTTAAATGAAAAATTAGGCATGCTTGCTACCTTTTCCATGGTGGGCAAATAGTGGAACCTCAGAGAGAACTGAGGGAAGTCCAGGAAGCAGCAGGAAGACCCTAATGGAAAGGAAGAGCAGAGGGAATAGTGGAAAGAAGGAATACAGTTCAGCACTTCAAATATTGTTTAGCTTCAACTCTGTTGTGGTTTGGATGTGAAGCGTCCCTAAAAGCTCACGTGCGAGCTGGGTGCGGTGGCACACGCCTGTAATCCCAGCACTTTGGGAGGCTGAGACAGGAGAATCTCGAGTTCAAAGCCAGCCTCAGCAACAGTGAGGCATTAAGCAACTCAGTGAGACCCTGTCTCTACATTTAAAAAAATCACAAAATAGGGCTGGGGATGTCTAGCCTGCAAAGGGCTATGATTGTTCAACTCCTGAAGCACCCTGGACAGCTAAATCTGAACCACAGAAAATAATGAACACAGTATGGTGTACCTTCCAGTGCCTGTCTCAGTTGTGACCATGGAAGATAACAGACAAAGAAGAATCTCCCAGAGGGCAATAACAAGGGACTTTCTCTAAGGAAACACAACCAGAGCCTCCAATGGAGGTAAGGTGAATTTGGGAGTGGGGAGACTAACCCAGAGGCTTATTCCACTCCCAGGGAAGATAGCACATGGAAACTAGTTGTTACCCATTCTTCCTTTTCCAAATGGGTGTTTCTTTTTGGTTCCCCTACTCCTATATCACCATATTATAGGAAAAAGGAAGCAAATAACCTATTTAATTTGTGAGCCACTAAACCAAGAGAAGTTAAATTTGGACTAAGTGGATTCGTATCCTAAATTTTGAGAATTTGATCTGACTGAGATTTTGAAGTCATGTCTCTCAGAAAGATAGTAATGAATGTACCGTTTTTGAAGAAGAGTATATAAAAATATAGGGTGGCATAAGGAACATATTGGCAAAGACTGGTAATTGTATGCCAGTTGGTTCTGTAGCAATAGAATTCTTGATTTTTATGTATACACATGGCTATCTGAAATAAAAACTATACTTCACAACAGATCATGCAGTTAAGTACATGATCTTCAAGTCACATGACAGAATTTTGATTTAGTAGATACAAGTGGTGTATGTACTTTCAGGAAGTAGACTTAAAGTAGTACTTTTTCTTTGTCTCCTGCTTCATGCTAACTGGAATGCAGATGTCATGAATGGAGTTGCATTAGCAATTCCGGACTGAGACGTGGCCTTATAAATGGAGATCACGCAGAAGAAGCCTGGGTCTCTGGAACAGTGAGGTGCCATGCATGTCACCCCAGACCTCCTACTTGTAGACCTGTGCTATTCTGTACAATGGCCTTTAACCAGATGTGGCTATTGGGCACTTAAAATAAAGCTCATCTAAACTGAGCTGTACTGTATAACACATATATCAGATTTTAAAGACTGCTACTCTGAAAAAAATGTAAACTATCTCATTAATTTCATCTCAAACATGTTGAGATTATGATATTTTGATTATATTAGGTGAAATAAAATATATAATTAATTTCAACTGTTTCCTTTTACTTTTATGATATGGCTACTAGAAAATGTTAAATTATATATATATATGACTTACATTTTATTTCTTTTGGATAGCTCTGCTCTAGATGTTCATGTGAGAAAAGTCTTTCTTGAGCCCTTATTATTTTGGATTTTCTGTCACCCACAGTTGAACTTAATCATAACAAAGTATTTACAAAATACTTTTATGTGTGTGTGTGTGTGTGTGTGTGTGTGTGTGTGTCACTAGAGATTAAAACCAAAGCTTTGTTCATGCCAGACAAGCATTCTACCACTGAGCTACATCACAACCCTTTTTACTTTTGTTTGAAACAGTGTCTCACTACATTGCTCAGGCTGATCTGGAATTTTGAATCCCCCTGTCTCAGTTTCCTAAGTAGCTGGGATCAGATCTGGCTCCTACAAATATGTTTTTAAAAACTCCACATCAAGTCTCAGACCTCTCATCTGAACCCAAATTTATATACTCAAATGTCTCCATTTCCTTTTTGATATCTCAAAGATATTTTAGTCTTACAAATCTCTAGCAAATTCATGATCTTTTCCTATATATGCTTCCATTGAAACCCGTTTCTCTTCCACTGTCACCTCAATAAAAATTACACCATTCACCCAGTTTCACAAGGCAGAGAGGAGTCTTCCTGCACAAGTACCAATCCTTCAACTCAGTATACCCAATCCACCATGAAGTCCTAGAAATCCAATTCAAATACACTTTATTCTTCTCCCAGTGCTTCCACCCTAATCTCAGGCACCTTCACTTCTTCTCTGGTCTTATGCAACAGGATTAATGCAACTGATCTCCTAAATATCTAGTATGGCCCATTTTAATTCATTCTTTATGCTGTAACCAGGATGTTCTTTTCAAACACCTAATTTGTTACTGTCGCAAGCGGTGCTTTTAATAATTACTCAGAGAGAGCTTGTCTTTGAATGCAAGCATATATTCGATCACACCAGTCATCAAACACAATTAGTGCAAAAAGTGTTGGGTGTGCTGAACCACCCCAACTAGCATTCAGTTCACACTAATTAAACACGACAAGCAAATCACACAATCCTAGGGCAACCATAAGCCCTAAAAATACCTCCAATGCCAAGCGACTTCTCTTAGCCGAAGAGTGATCAGAGTGATAGTTGTTGTTGTCCAGTGGTTCTCTCCAGCTGACGGTTGAATGTCAGGGAATGGTGGAGTCGCTTCAGGGACAGACAACAGGGTGGCCAGACTCACCAATGTCCTTGGAGCAAAACTCCCTGATGTGGCAGGACAAGAGGTTTATATACAGTTCCAAGTTAGTGCTCATTGTTACCACACACCAGCGTTGCTTTGTCTGTCTCTAGATGATGGTCCTTATCAATTGTGTCCAGACAGGATTAAGCATGCCTGTGGCTGCTATTCCTCAGGGCCAGCATCTTAGTGAGTCCCAGCATGGCTATGGCAGATGTTCTTTACAGTCACATTAGCCTTCATGGTTAAAATCTTTCAATGGCTTCTTATGACTCTTAAGATAAAAAGAGAACAAACCCCTCGGGCAGGTGTGGTGGTGCACACCTGTAATCCCAGCAGCTAGGGAGGCTGAGGCAGGAGGATCACAAGTTCAAAGCCAGTCTCAAAATAAGGATGGGGATGTGGCTCAGTAGTCAAGTGCACCTGAGTTCAATCCCCCCAGGTACCTAAGGAAGGAAGGGAGGAAGGAAGGAAGGAAGGAAGGAAGGAAGGAAGGAAGGAAGTGAGGGAGGGAGAGAAAGAAAGCAAGCAAACTCCTTAAAAGAACTACTAAAATTCTACATGCATGACTCACTTTCCCCTTACTCTGTACATATGCCTACCACATGGAAAGGTGTCATACTCCCTCTTGCAAGGGGGTCTTTGCATATTCTGTTCTCCCAGTTTAGAGAATGGCTTCCGCCCTTTGCCTTAAATCCTGTTTGCCTAGTGGACTCCCATTCATATTTTGAAAATCCAAAACACCTATTCTGCCCTCCAATCTAGTTTCTTATATATACTCAAAGAAATTATGTTTCTTTTAAACTAAAATCTCAGTTTATAATTACGTATTCATTATTATGCTTATTTGTGTGCCTGTGAAAATTGAGACTGTATGTATTTTTATTCTCTATTGTATTCTCAGTGCTTAGCCCAGTTCTTTGGAAGAAATAAGCATTAATGAACATTTGTTTTTATTTTTATTTATAAATATCCTATTTTAAATACTTGCAATAAGAAAGGATCCAGCATCATCATTATAATATGATGGGGGGTTTTTCTTTTTCTTTATTTATTTATTTTCAGTACTGGATATTGAACCTAGGGGTGCTCTACCAATGAGTTACATGCCAGCCCTTTCAAATTTTATTTTGAGACAGGATCTCACTGAATTGCAGAGGCTGATCTCCAACTTGTAGTCTTCCTGTCTCAGTTTCCTGAATAGCATTATAGGTATGGACCACCATGCCTAGCATATAACATTTTAAGTTCTTTTAGAGGGAATAGTTTCCTCAAAAAATATATCCCTACTGAAGAAGAGCATGTTAAACAAAAAGAGAAATAAAAAAATACATAAAAGCTTTTCATGGAATTAAATAAATAAATCTTACAAATTATTATGTATGAATACCTTTCAGGGATAGCTTTCAAGTCACCATGACAACCTGGTGTATACATTTAGCATCTACTTCAAGGATAAAAAACTTCTCCTTGCAAATTTATACTGAACATCTTCCTCATAAGCATTCAAAGATTATACCCAAGGTGAACTAGTCCACTCAAGACTCAAAAGCACACACAGATAAAACTAATATCATAACCCTGGAGTACACTGGATCTCACAAGAAGATCCAATAGCATTAAAGCATGACAATGAATAGTTGTGTCTTTGGGGCATGCTAGATTTATAAGACTGTTTTAGTATTCAATATGCATCAGATAAAGAAATTGTGGTATATATATACAATGGAATATTACTCAGCCTTAAAGAAGAATGGCTTTATGGCATTTGCTGGTAAATGGATGGAACTGGAGAATATCATGCTAAGAGAAATAAGTAAATCCCAAAGAACCAAAGGCTAAACGTCTTCTCTGATATGTGGATGCTAATTCACAATAAAGTGGGGAATAAGGAAGAATAGAGGTACTCTGGATTAGACAGAGGAGAGTGAAGGGAGGGGAGTGGGTTTGAGAGTAGGAATGATAGTAGAATGAATTAGACATCATTACTCTATGTGCTTATATTATTACACAACCTATACAATTCTACTTCATGTACAGCCAGAAGAATGAGAAGTTATACTCCATTTATCTATAATGTGTCAAAATGTGTTGTCATGTATAGCTAATTAGAACAAATTAAAAAATATAAATAAGGGGGGCGGTTCCAAGATGGCGGCCTAGACAGTCCACTCTGCGCTAGGCTCTCAGGGACCAAAGCTGGAAGTGGTGGAGGTGCCGTTTTCCAGCCAGCTTCCTGGCATCATTCTGCAGCTCAACATCCCACGCAGGAATTTTGCTCGTGTATGTGTGAGTACAGGATCACCGGGAGGCAGCGGTAGCCGGGAGGCGTGGCTTCAGCGCCGGCCGCAGAGGCGCGGTTGCAGCCTGGGCCTCGGCCCAGGGCTCCGGCTATCCGAGACTGAGACTGGAAGTAGCGGGGTGCCATCTTCCAACCAGTTTTTTGGCAGCTCTCTGCACCTTGCCGCCCCACGCAGGAGTCTCGCTCGCGTGTGTGAGCGCAGAGCCACCGGGAGGCAGCGGTAGCCAGGAGGCGCGTCTTCGGTGCCGGCCAGAGAAGCGCGGTCGCAGCCTGGGCCTTGGCCCAGGGCCCCGGCTATCCGAGACTGAGACTGGAAGTAGCGGGGTGCCAGCTTCCAACCAGTTTTTTGGCAGCTCCCTGCCCCTTGCCGCCCCACACAAGAGTCTCGCTCGCGTGTGTGAGCGCAGGGTCACCAGGAGGCAGCGGTAGCTGGGAGGCGTGACTTCGGCGCCGGCCGGCAGAAAAGCAGTTGCAGCCGGGGGCCTCGGC
>PVHX01024257.1:0-24368 GCA_004024805.1 Geosciurus inauris
GAGGCACTGGGTTCGATCCTCAGCACCACATAAAAATAAAATAAAGCTATTGTGTCCACCTACAACTAAAAAATAAATCTTTAAAAAAAATAAAAATAAAAAAAATAAATAATAAATGAATAAAATAAAGATCCATCAACAACTAAAAAAATATTTAAAAAAAATGAAAAGTGAGGTCTTGAAGAGATATAACCCATGTTCATAGCAGCATTACAACAGATGAAAGGTAGAAAAAGCAACATAAACATCCACAGATTTACATCAAGGTGGTGTTCTATTTCCCTAAAAGTGGTAAGTGGATCCATAGGCTTTAGCAGCTTAGTTGGTTTATTCTTTCTTCAGAAGCACACATCTGGTCTTTCTTTTTGTGATGTTAGTACCAAGTGTCAATGCCTGTATCCATTAATTCATCAGGTTTGAAAAATGATATTCTGATTCTAAGAAATTTACTCTCATACACACCAAATTACTGGTTAATAAATGATTCTAGCAAGGTTAAAGCATACGTGACAACACACAAAATCAATTGCATTTCTACATTTTAGCAATAAATAGTTCTAAAATGAAATTAATAATTCCACTCTCAATAGCTCCACGAAGACTACACTATGAGACTTCTACAGTGAAAACTACCAGACATTATTGAAAAAAATTAAATACCTAAATAAATAGGACAATCTTGTGTTTGTCTAGTTGGCTTTTTTAGGTAAAAAGGACAAACTGATTCTAAAATTCATATGGAAATGCAAGGGACTCAGGGGAGTTATAAAAATCATAAAAGTTGAAGGTTCTTATTTCCTGATTTTAGATTTTGCAACAAAGCTACATTAATTAAGACAGTTGCACTGGGGCTGTAGCTCAGTGGTAGAGTACCTGCCTAGCATGTGTGAGGCACCGAGTTCGATCCTCAGCACCACATAAAAATAAAATAAAGATATTCTGTCCACCTACAACTAAAAAATAAATATTTTAAAAAAATTTAAAAAGGTATAATGTCCACCTACAACAAAAAATATTTTTTTTAAAAAAGTGTGGTACTGGTTAGTATTATCTGACTACCAAAAAGGTATTCATTTATATTATATTGTCTACTTCTGTGTATGTTAGAAATTTTGTATTAAAAATGTAAAAGAAAAAAAAAAAGGCCTTTAGGTCACATGGGTCTATCTGTTTAGAGTAAAATCCTGAACTGCTGGGATTACAGGGGTGTGCCACCACATCTGACTCCAATGACTTTTTTTTTTTTGTACCAGGGATTGAACTCAGGGGTACTTGACCACTGAGTCACATCCCCGGCCTTATTTTGTATTTTATTTAGAGACAGGGTCTCACTGAGTTGCTTAGCACTTTGCCACAGCTGAGGCTGGCTTTGAACTCGCAATTCTCCTGCCTCAGCCTCCCAAAGTGCTGGGATTACAGCTGTGCGCCACTGTGCCCAGCTCCAATGACTCTTAATTATGCTCCAAGAAAATGGAAATTTTATAGTGTTAAGATGATGATGATAATGATGATGATTTTGGTACCAGAGACTGAACCCAGGTACTTTACCACTGAGCTACATCCCCAGCCTTTTTAATTTTTTATTTTGAGACAGGATCTCACTAAGTTGCTTATAGTTTCACTAAATTGCTAAGGCTGGCACTGAACTTGAGATCTTCCTGCCTCTGCCTCCTGAGTTGCTGGGATTATAGGCATGTACTACCACACCAGGCTAAGATTATTTTAGCACTTCTGGTGTCAATAAGATTACTTGAAACAGATTGACCAATGTGCTCTAAACGAGAAGTAGAGGCAAAGCACCCCTAGGTTCAATCCTCAGTACAAAAAAAAAAAGTCAGTGGAGAATGAAAAGTAGCTTGATTTATAGAATATTTCTGTTGTTGGATTTAAGTTCTTATGTAAAAAGAAAGGCACTCCACCACAGCTGTTTCACTTAAGGCAAGCGAATCAGGATTCTCCAGTTCAGTGGTACTGTCATTGTGAGCATTCTGCTTCACTAAGCAATACAAGACACATTCCTCTGCATCTGTTTAAACACTCAAGAATTAATATGCAAGGCCACTCACATGTTGGCAAAAATAGTTTCTATAAAAGGCCAGATATTAAATATTTTAGAAACTGCAGACCATAGCTGGGCATGGTGGCATATGCCTGTTAATCCTAGTGACTCAGGAGGCTGAATCAGGAGGATCAAAGTTTTGAGGCAAACTCACTGGCTTGTTGACCCCTTGAAACAAAATTAAAAAAAAAAAAGGGCTGAGGATATACTCAGTGGTGGAGTGTCCCTGGTACTCTCTGTACCTAAATAAACAAATAAATAAATACAAAATTAGACCATATGGTATCTGTTGCAACTTCTCAATTATGCTCAATGTTGAAGTGGTGTAAAAGCAGTCAAAGACAATACATAAACAATTGAACATGGCTGGGTTCCACTAAAGCTTTATTTAAAAAAAAAAAAAAAAAAAAAAGTGGAAAGTCAGATGTGTTTCATAGGCAGAAGTTTGTTGATCCCTGTGCCATGGTTATTAGTTGCTGGTAAGGAATTAAAAAGACAGAAATATGACTCAGAATATGACTTAAAATATCCACTGATAACAAAAACTATCATGTTGAAGATTCACACGTGTACATGAAGTACAATACTTACAGGTGTTTGGATCATCATGGCTCGTTGATCTCTCATTGTTCTTACAATGTCTAGTGGATAAACCGGCTGATTGCATTCAATGAGACACATGGCTGTTTCCATAGTAATAAGAACCCCAGTTCTTCCAATTCCGGCACTAAAAAAGATAAACATGGGCAAGGTCTTACTGATACTATTCTATTAAAATTCTTGTGACTTTAGTGCAGAAAAATCAAAATACTGAATATTAATGATCAAGAATAGGCTTTATATTAGAAAAGTAGCAAATTAACTTCTAAACAAGGTATAAGCTTATTGGAGCAATTTCCCTTAAAAAGCACAACAAGAGAATTAAAATAATCACTAACAATGCACAGAAGACAGCACTATTTTATATCTTTCTTTCTTTTTTTTTTTGGTACCAGGAATTGAACTCAGGGGTACTTGACCTCGGAGCCACACTCCTACCCCTATTTTTTTGTGTTTTTATTTAGAGACAGGGTCTCACTGACTTGCTTAGCACCTCGCTGTTGCTGAGGCTGGCTTTGAATTCACGATTCTCCTGTCTCAGCCTCCCAAAGTGCTAAGATTACAGGTATGTGCCACTGCATCCGGCTTATTTTATATTTTACATAAATTAAGGTTTTCTAAAAAATCTAATTTTAATTAAGTTACCATTGAATAGCTAAGAACTTATGGAAATATAATCTGTTAACAAGGATGTAGTAGCTACTGCAGTCCTAGGATATGAAATGGCTTCGTTTCACCATTCTTCTCACTTTGCCTCTCAGATATTTGGTCTATGATCTGTTTTAATGAATTGAAAGTCTACTCTTACAATGTGCTGAAAAGGTGAGTCATCTCAAAATATCCTCCAAATAAAGAACTTTAAGGGGCTGGGATTGTAGCTTAGTGGTAGAGTTCTCGCCTCGGATTCCTGAGGCACTGGGTTCGATCCTCAGCACCACATAAAAATAAATAAAATAAAGATATTGTGTCCATCTACAACCAAAAAATATTAAAAAAAAAAAAAAAAAAAGAACTTTAAAACATGGTAATAAAAAGGAGAAAATAATTTCTGTATCCTAACCTCAGGTCAGTGGAAGTGAAAGTTGGAGTCAAAGTATTTGGCTCTTTGAGGACAGGAGACCTGAGTTGGAAAGGAAGGAAAGGTAGCCTGCCACTGTTCGCCTAGAACTACTGGAAATAGCATATCCTATAACATTTGGTAGGCTCATTCCAAGAGTCGTGGGCGCATTCAGTGACAGTATTCTAAGAGGGGTCACAGGGATGACAAGAATACCTTGCTGGGAGGGAGAAAATCTAAACTACACACTGAATCCTAATGTGTATGTTATGATATGAATGTGTGCCTCAAAATTCATGTTGAAACTTAATCACCAATGTGAGTATTAAGAGGTAGGGCATTTAGGAGGTAATTAACTCATGAAGGTAGAGCCCTCACAGATGGGATTAGGGACCATTTAAAACATCTTGAGGGATTGAGTACACATTTCTATCTCTTCTATCCCTTCTGCCATAAGGACACAGCATTTGCCCTCTCTGGAGGATGCAGAAATAAGGGACCACCTTGGAAGCACTCCTCTGACACTTAATTGGCAGATGTTTTGATCCTGGATTTTCCAGCCTCTAGAACTATAAGAAATAAATTTCTGTCTTTTTATTTGAGTGGGGTGGGGTACAGGGATTGAACCCAGGGGCACTTAACCACTGAGCCACATCCCCAGCTCATTTCATTTTAAGACAGGGGCTCACTAAGTTGCTGAGGCTGGCTTTGAACTTAAGATCCTCGTGCCTAAGCCTCCTTAGTTGCTGGGATTATAGACATGTGCACCACACCCAACTAAATTTCTGTTATTTATAAATTACCTAGTCTTAGGTATTTTTTTAGAGCAGCACAAATAGACTAAGCACAAATAGATATACAACATTGTATATCATCAGATCTAAATTATAATCACTGCAAGACACATTACAATTTCAGAGATGCTAAAATATAAAAAGCTTCTAAGAATCAGTGCAACAATTACTATTTTTATCTCTTATCACAAAGTTTCTACCAAATATTATGTTAGAACGTATCCTGTTTTCTACCTCAGAGCACAGCTCTGAGTAGTCACTATGACAATCACAACATAAGGACACAATAAAATACCTATCACCTTATAATAAAAATAATATATCATGTCAGTTATTAATTTGTAAAAGACAGGAAATAGAATACCTGCAATGAACAACAATAGGTTCTTCTTTGCCAGCCCTCTTATTTCGTACATGACAAACAAAATCCAGAAAGTCACTTGAATCCTCAGGGACCCCATGGTCAGGCCAGGCTATGTACTGGATCTGAGTGAGTTGACGACTCTCATTTTTCTAAATGTAAAACAAAAATTATTCACCTTGACTTAGGAATTATCTTTAAAACAAATATATATTCATGTCATTTTAATTTTAAAAGGAAAGCAAAACCAACTCCTCCTCCTCCTCACAAGGAAGTAATGTATAAACTCAGTAATATCCTAAATTTCAAAAAATAGGAGAGAAACCATTTTATGGAAACAGGTCTATATAACAGGTTTCCATTTTATGGAAACTGGCTACTTACATCACTGCCTTTTTATAACTTAATTTAGGGTTTTTATATTTTTAAAATGATGATAATCAAGTAAACTGGCAGAAACAAATTAAGATCCAGAGAAATGCTTAAAGATTTAACTAATGATCTGTTAACTGAGCAAAAATGGTAAAGTAAAAAATAAATATATTTTGGGGGTGGGACACAAAGCTGAGCTAATCCTGACACATGAAATTTTGGAAATTAGAAAAAAATCCAAATAAATGTAGATTAAAAACTGGATATCATAAAAACACCAGAGATTAATTAATCCCTGGATCAAACCAGGGATTATTCCTTTTTGGGAGCTAATCCAAAAAGGGCGTAATGGAAAGAGTAAGATTACATCTTGGTTCAAGCTTTGACTCTGCAAGTATGGAATTTAATATTTCAGAGCCTCACTTCTTCCTTTACTTGAAAAATGAAATAACATCTATACCTTTAAGAGACAATCTTAATGTTGAAAAGACTCCATAAGAGGACCTGTATATCACCCAGCTACCTGGCATTATATGCACAATTAACAGGCAGTGAACTAGTTGTTCAACATTATGAAAACTGGTTATTACCATTTACATTAAAGGAAACTTCCACTGCTGGGAGCAATGGTGTACACTTGTAATCCCAGCAACTCAGGAGGCAGGAGGACTGCAAATTCAAAGCCAGCCTCAGCAATTTAGTGAGACCCTAAGCAACTCAACAAGACCTTGTCTCAACATAAAAAAAAATAAAAAGGACTGAGAAAGTGGCTCAGTGTTTAAAAGGCCCTGAGTTCAATCCTCTGGTACCAAAAAAGGGGAGGAAGGCTTCTAGAAAATACTGTGAAAAGTAATGGAGCATGGTGGTGCATGCCTGTAATCTCAGTGATTTGGGAGGCTGAGACA
Organism: Geosciurus inauris; assembly: GCA_004024805.1. Lineage (NCBI taxonomy): Eukaryota > Metazoa > Chordata > Mammalia > Rodentia > Sciuridae > Geosciurus > Geosciurus inauris. Next base: position 6,149 of record PVHX01024257.1, read on the forward strand.
AGTTCAAAGCCAGGTTCAGCAACTGAGCAAGACTCTAGGCAACTTAGCCAGATCCTGTCTCAAAATCAAGAAATAAAAAGGATTGGGGATGTAGCTCAATGGTTAAGAAAGTAAAAGATATACAAGACTGGGTAGTGTCTGTCTGACCACTGTCTATCAATGTATGTATGCATTTACATGTACATGAAAATTAATTTTCCCAATTGTATTTGGCTCAAACTTTAGAAATATGTCTTAGCATAGTTTCTAAGGTATCCAGGGTATATAAAGAAAATCCACTGTTCAATAAACTGCTATTCAGGTACTAATCTACAGGTAGAGTACAACAAAAAAACTGCTCTTTTTTCTTTTTGCAGTACTGGGGATTGAACCCAGGACCTCAAGCATGCTAGGCAAGTGCTCTACCACTGAGATAAACCCCCAGACATTTTTAAAAAGTTTTATTTTGAGACAGAGTTTCATGAAGTTGCCCAGATTGGCCTTGAATTTGCAATCCCCCTGCCTGTATCTGGGATTACAGGTGTACACTACTGCACCAAGTAAACAGTCTATGTTGAAGACAGATATTATTTTATATAAACACACAGACTATCTTTCATTATTGATTAGGGAGAATGTATTAGACCATGAGTTATACAATATGTACTCCCAAGTCCCCTAAATTCATTCTGATCTGAATAAAATTTAACTTTTTATTTCCAGACTTTAGCTTCATTTAAGAGCTGAAGACTTTTCTTTTGGTACTGGGGATTAAACTCAGAGGCACTTTACCACCAGCCACATCCCCACCCCCTTAGCCTTTATAAAAAATCTGAGACTGGGTCTTGCTAAATTGCTGAGGACCTCCTAAATTACTGAGACTGGTTTCTAACTTGTGATCCTCCTATCTTAGCCTCCTGAGTTACTGGGATTACAGACATGCACCATTGCACCCAGCAAGGTTTTTCTTTACTTTTGTTGTACTAGGAATTAAACCTAGGGTCTCAAACATGCAAGTACATGCTCAATCACTGAGCTGCATCCTGACCCACCAGATTCCTTTTCTATAAATAACACAACTTCTGGTTCCTTCCCTTTTGGCAAGAAAGGCTCTTGTCTCACTGGTCTCTTTTAATCATATATACTTGGAATAGGGTTGTAGTTTTTATTTCCAAAGGCTTTAACCATTTATAGGAGAGGCCTAGGCCTTCACAGCTTATACTATTTGCTCTCTTCTTCTTTTGGCTCCTTTCAAAACCACAGGTGCTGGCAGGGGACTATCCAGCTGCAGGCAGTAAATATAGGATATGGTCTCTAGCAGCCTTATGAGACTGGTAGCATCATGCCCTCTACACACATCTTCCAACTGGAGTACTGAGCCATCGTTTACTTCCAATTTCCATTTCTGACTTTGCAGGCCAATGTGAGTAACGCAATTAGAAAGAACTAGCAGTTAGAAAGTTCTAACCTGTAGGAAGGTCCTGCCTGTGAATTTTTCTTCCTTAATATTGAGGGGATTGTGCTTGCCTCTATTCTTTTGAAAAAAGAAAACAATTTGACAGCTTTCAATTACTTTTTCATAGTCATAGATACCCAAATATTTTACTGATATTACTTGGAGTAAGAATTTTAATAATCAAACTCCTGGTACAATCATTATGAACAGGCAAAGTAGTAAATAGTAATAAGGAATATTTACCAGACTGTTTTTATATTGACTACTAATGCTTGGCAGTAGAAACTGAAAATACATTTATTATAGTACAGAAAAATATGCTCTGTAAAATTCCAGAGTATCCCATCAAAACTGATAGTTCAGTAATTTTGTGATATTTTATAGTAACCAGTACTCTGACTAAAACACATTTTCAGCTTTCAAAGTCTTTACTTCAAACACAGGAGTTCTAATGGACACCCTACCTTCTTACCTCTTGGTTAAACAGTGTCATATTCCTGAAGATATAGGCAGCGTTTCCTTCTTCTGAATGGCAAGTAACTTGGTAGCATCCATAGGACGAACTTCCTGTGGGTTCTGGCCAATACTGATGACATTTAACCTGGTATCAACAGAATTATTATACACACACACACACACATCAATTTAAGTTCTCCATTTTTTTTTTTTTTTTTTTTTGTGGTGCTGGAGACTGAACACAGGCCCTGAGCATGCTAGGCAAGCACTCTACCACAGAACCACATCCTCAGCCCAAGTTCTCCAAATTTTTAAAATATTTTAATTTTTAAGAACTTTCAAGCCGGCACGGTGGCACAAGCCTGTAATCCCAGCACTTAGGGAGGCTGAGACAGGAGAATCCGAGTTCAAAGCCAGCCTCAGCAACAGGTAAGCGCTAAGCAACTCAGTGAGACCCTGCCTCTACATAAAACACAAAATACGGCTGAGAATGTGGCTCAGTGGTTGAGTATCCCTGAGTTCAATCCCCAGTACCAAAAAAACCCCACCTTTCAGCTAGTGTGATGACATATACCTGTAATACCAGTGGTTTAGGAGGCTGAGGCAAGAGGATTGTGAATTTAAAGCCAGCTTCAGCAACTTAGCTAGGGCCTAAGTAACTCAGGGGGACCTTGACTCTAAATAAAATATAACAGGCTGGGGATGTGGCTCAGTGGTTAAGTGCCCCTGGATTCAATTTCCCATAGCAAAGGAGAAAAAAGAAAAGAAAGAAAAAAAGAATTTTTAGACTTATGAAAAAGATACAAGAATAATTTAAGAATTTTCATAATAATTCAATGAACTCTTTATCAAGATCTACCAACTACTAACATTATTTTGTCATTTTTCACAGCTTTTAACAATAATTAATCTGTTTGGCCATACTTTGAGACTCCAAATATCCTGATATATTTTTAAAGATTTTCATTTTTTGGCGCTGGGGATTGAATCCAGAGCCTCTGAGCTATATATTTCTAGCCCTAGTTTTTAGAATTAGCTTTAATGACCATACAGCTTACCCATTTAAAGTATACATTTTTTTTTTGAGGGATTACTGGGGATTGAACTTAGGAGCACTTTACCACTGAGCTACATCCTCAGCTCTTTTTATTTTGAGACAGGGTCTTGCTAAATTGTCAAGTCTGGCCTCTAACTTGGGATCTTCCTTGCTTAGGCTCTCAAACTGCTGGGATTATAGGCATATGCCACCATGCCTGGTTTTAGTATATCCACAGGTGTGCAACCATTACCATATTCATTTTTAGAACATCTTCATGACACCTAAAAGAATCCCCATACTTGCCAGTAGCCATTGTGCATCCTACCTGATCCTATTCCCCTTTCCCCAACCTGAATTTAGACAACGACTAATCTACTTTCTATTCCTATTCTATTTCATATAAACAGAATCATACAATATGTGGCCTTTTTCTCTTCTTTCACTTGGTAAATGTTTTCTAGGCTTGTCCATGTTGTAGCATGTACAAGTATTCATTTCTTTTATTGCCAAGTAACATTGAACAATATGAATATATATATTACCATTTCTTGGCACATGTCAGTTGTTTCTGCATTTTGGCTACCATGAGTAATGCTGTTACAAATGCTCATGAACACAATTTTTGCATGTTCATGTTTTTAATCCTCTTGGGTACATCCAGGAATGAAGTTGCTCAGTTGTAGTAAATTTATGTTTAACTTTTTGAGGAAGTACCACGCTTTTCTAAGGTGACTGTACCATTTCACAAATCGACAGCAGAGTATGAAGGTTCTGTTTTCTCTGTATCAGTAGCAACACTTATTGTTACCTGTCTTTTTTATTTCACTCATCCTACTGATTATGAAGTGGGGTCTATTATTAATTTTCACTATCCTGGTGACTAATGTGGTCAAGTATTTTTTTTTTGGTTGCGCTGGGGATTGAACCAGGCCCTTGTGTATGAGAAATAAGCACTCTACCAACTGAGCTATATCCCCAGCCCTACGGTCAAGTATTTTTTTGTGCTTACTAGACATTGGTATATTTTCTTTGGATAATTGTCTATTCAGGCCCATTTAAAAAATTGAATTGTCATTTTATTCTTAAGTTCTAAGAGTTCTTTATGTATTCTACATACAAGCTCCTTAGATAAACATTAGTCCTTTTAAATAATAACAATGGTAATAATAATGGCTAACACTTATGTCACAGTAATGTGTCAGTCACAGTTTTAAGCACTTAACCATGATGATTCAAATCATGAAACCACAAGAAAAGATTAAAGGTTACAAAAGATTAAATCAATGAAATATTTTCATTATCTATTCAGTGTAATTTGAAACAAGCCCATGTAATATGGAAGATTCAACTATAACTTACTCTGCCACGTTCAACTTGAGTGGTCAACATTACAACCATGGAAGAGCCTTGTTCCCAAGTCATTTGCCAAAAATCTGCACAAGTGTGTGGTAATGGCCCTTGACAAGCAATGTACTGATTGATAATGCTTGAAGAAGGAATTTCCATCTAAAAAGAAAAGAACATTAAAATAAACTTTGGCATTACTACTTTTCACTGTGATTGGCAACATAAATGTAATCTACTAATTAATTGTGAAATTGAACATAGTCGATTTCAATAAATTGGAATCAGTAAAACAAACTTTTTAAAATTTTATTTTTGGTACTGTGGATTTAACCCAGCAGCATTTTACCACTGAGCTATATCCCCATATCTTTTTACATTATTTATTTTGAGACAGGGTCTCACTAAGTTGCAGGGTGCCTTGCTAAATTGCTAAGGGTAGCCTCACACTTGCAATCCTCTTGTTTCAGTCTCCCAAGTCTCTGGGATTTTAGGTGTGTGCTACTGTGCCTGGCAGTAAAACAATCTTTATCAATAATTTCTTCTTTTATCCGTACGAGAAATTTCTTAGCAATAACCAATAGTTATACATATTTACCTTTTAATTAATGGAAAAAGAAGAATTTAAATATAAATTTTTCCCCAAACACTAGTACGGGTATAAAAGCAGCTTTATAGAGAACTTTGCTTCAAATGCAGAGTATTAGTAAATAAATAAAAAAGATTTACCTCTAAATAGCATATTGGCAAATCTTGTGAGCAAGAAAAGCCCTGCCATTTGTTTTAGATGGGATTTTGCATATAAAACAATTTTAAAGATATTTAAAATTTTTCAGAATGAGGTAAGACAGTGAATATTTGGGAAAATGAATCACACTACATTTGAGGTTAGAAAAAAATAAAGGTGATGTATGTACATACCAAATTCAAATTCAAAGCACACCAAAGGGTAGATAGAAAAAGAGCCTTCCTTCCATCCTAGCCTTTAGTTAACATCTAGGAAGGCAATCTTTTTTCTCATTTCTTATCTACCCTTTCAGATATATTAGGTACACAACACACCCGTGTTAAACTATCTTCCCTTTTTTCTGTAATGCTATTTAGAACTGGTAGCAAATATTATTCTACATCTTATTTCTCTTGAGATTATGCCAAATTAGAATATAAAATTTCATTCATTTTAATGGCACTTCTGTACATATTTATACATATGTATGATATATGTTAAATCTAACTTACTTAACAGACATTTAAGATACTGCTAATCTATTTGCTACAGTAATAACAAGGTTGAATTGAATACTTTTGTAAACCTAACATTTTTGTGCAAATGTTAAAAAATATCTGTATGGGCATCGGGAATGAGAATGCTAGATCAAAATGTATGTGCATTTAAAATTTTGCCAGGTACAGTGGTACACATCTCTAATCCCAGCTACTTGGAAGGCCCAGACAAGAGAATTTCAAGCTAAAGGCCAGACTGGTCAACTTAGTAAGACTGTCTCAAAATAAAAAAATAAAAATGGCTGTTGATAGCTGGGTATGGTGGTGAATGTCTATAATCTCAGCTATTTGGGAGGCTGAGTATGGAGTACAAAAGTTCAAGGTCAGCCTGAGCAATTTAGCAAGGCCCTAAGCAACTTAAGTGAGATTGTATTTCAAAATAAAAATTCAAAAGAGCTGGGATGTGGCTCAGTGGTAAAGTGTCCCTGGGTTCAATCATCAGTACCAAAAAAAAAAAAAAAAAAAAAAAGTTGCCAAATAAATAGGTAGTGCCAAATTACTCTCTAAAGAGGTTCTACTAAGCCTGTCACGGTGGCGCACGCCTGTAATCCCTGAACTTTGGGGAGAATTGCAAGTTCAAAGCCAGCCTCAGCAAGGGCGAGGCGCTAAGCAACTCAGTGAGACTCTGTCTCTACATAAAACACAAAATAGGGCTGGGGATGTGGCTCAGTGGTTGAGTACCCCTGAGTTCAATCCCCAGTACCAAAAAAAAAAAGATGTTCTACTAATTTATACTTCCAACAATAATGTATGATAACTGCTCTTTCCTCATACTCATTAATATACAATTCCCCAATTCTTAATCCTCTAAAATTCAAGGCCTTTTTCTTTTTTTTAAACTTGACCTGGTCTGAGCTCATTTGACAGCAAAATCTGACCTTCACTAACCTAAGATTATTTCTACTAATTTGTTAGTGCCATTTAGGTGCTAGGGATGTTACTTATTATTCTATGTGATTGATACACACATACACACACACACACACACATACTGAATAAGCCTTCAAAAGTCCAAAAATTCTAAATCCCAAAGAATATTTGACCCTATAGTTTCAGATAAAGTATGTGGACCTACATATGATATCATCAAACTTCTTGATTTTTCAGTCTCATAGGTTAAAAAAAAAAAAAAACAGCAATTCCTTACAGCTTCTTTTTTCTTTCTTTTCTTTGGCACTAGATATTGAACCCAGGGGTGCTTAACCACCGAGCCACATTCCTAGTCTTTTTATTTTTTACTTTGAGACAAGGTCTCACTAAGTTGCTCAGGGCCTTGCTTAGTTGCTGAGCCAGGCTTTAAACTTGTGATCTACCTCCATTACTCTTGGTTTGCTAGGATTACAGGCATGTACTACCACACCCAGCTTCCTTGCAGTTTCCATTTGTACTTTTCTTTTTTAAAAATTAAGCTGAATATACTTTTCAAGTTTAAATCTGTTTCTAAGTGTTACAATGGTATTTAGTAGTGCCAAATTACTAGCTAAAAAACAAAACAAAACAAGATAAAACAATCCTTATCAGCAGTACACATTAAAGCAGCCAATCCTCAGTCACAGATTCTGTATTTGTAAATTTGACTACTTGATGAAATTTATATGTAATCTCAGAACAGTTGCAGTACTTTCTTGGTCATTTGTAAGCATGCTTGGAGTTGTGCAACATTTGAGTCACAAGATATGCATATTTCCAAGTGATATTAAACTAAGTAACCCTGTGCCTTCTTGTTTCTATTGTCATACCTGTAAACAAGTGATCACTCTGCATGCTATATACTGCCATATTTTTCATCTGGTGCTTTTTGTTGGTGATTTCTCTGTTTATAACTGCAGTGCTAAGGTACCACATACAGAGTGTTCCTAAGTACAAGAAGGCTCTGTACTTCTTTGCATATTTTCTATGTCGTGGAGATTAGCATTCTTCAGGCTAAGCTACAGTACTACGGGCTGCAGGGTCAGTGTTGACAAATTAACTATATATGTAATAAAATACTTTAAATGGCAACAAAATTATGATGAAAATGTTGGGACTTGGCTTATGATTGAATCCTAATTTTATATTTGCTCTAGAAGCAATGATTCAGTATTCATTAATTCAATATTTGCAAAAACTTTATAACTATTTCAAACACTCAGAATTGACAAAGTGGGCTTAAAAATGTTAGAGGGTAGTGTTCAGATGAAATCAGACTGTTCATCTGTTGATAGTTCTTGAAGTTGGTAATATAGAGAACTCTTCATATCATTCTACTTTGGTATTTGAAAATGGCCATGAAATTTAAAACATCATCTGCATTTCCTTTTCTTTGAATTTTTCATGTTCTATGTCTATTTTAATTGAATAGTCATTTTCCCTCTCTTTTTTTTTTCTTTTTTGGTACTGGAGATTGAACTCAGGGGCACTCGACCACTGAGCCACATCCCCAGCCCTATTTTGTATTTTATTTAAAGACAGGATCTCACTGAGTTGCTTAGCACCTTGCTTTTGCTGAGGCTGGCTTTGAACTCATGATACTCCTGCCTCAGTCTCTGGAGTGCTGGGATTATAGGTGTGTCCCCCCGTGCTCGGCCCATTTTCTCCCTCTTTTTTTAATCTTTAAGTGCACATCTCTTTTTACTGGTGCACTATAATTATATATGATAATGGGATTCATTGTGTTATATTCATACATACATGTAACATAAATTGAAAAATCGCATTCCAGTATGTATGCATGTGTTTATTTATTTTTGGTATAGGGGATTAAACCCTGGGGTTTCTTACCATTAACTACATCCCTAGTCCTTTTTTATTTTTTAGGTTACTGTGAATTTAATCCAGGGATGCTTTACCACTGAGCTACATTCTTGGCCCTTTTTTTATTTTGAGACAGGGTCTTGCTAAATTGTCTAGGCTAGCCTTAAACATGTGATCCTCTTGTCTTTAGCCTCCTGAGTTGCTGGGATGACAGGTGTGTGCCATCATGTCTCGCTTCAAGTCTTTATTCTTCTTAATCTTACAGAGTTTACAGAGTTCTTTTATATTGAATAAATAAGCCTTTTCTAGCATTTATTTTTTAAAAGTTATTTTTTATTTTATTTGTTCTAAGTAGTTACACATGATAGAATGCATTTCGTTTCATTGTACACAAATGGAGCACAACTTTTCATTTCTCTGGGTGTACGCAATGTAGAGTCACACCATTTGTGCAATCATACATGTACCTAGGGTAATGATATCCTCCTCATTCCACTATCTTTCCTACCCCCATGCCCCTCCCATCTCTTTTCTAGCATTTTAAAAATTCAGGGCATTACTTGATTTTAGTACTTTTTAAGCGTACCAGACATTAGAAATTTTGCACTGCCAAATTCATCAATATTTTCTGTGTAGATTAAACAAGTATCTAAGCTTATAAAACCTTCCCCTTTCTGAAATATTAAACAATTCTCATTATTTCTTTCAGAGACTTTCATGATTCTGTTTTCAACACCTACATTCTGAAACATTTCAAATAGATGTCAGCATCAAGAGGTGAATAGGTATTCATAGGATGATTTGATATATAGATTTGCCTCAAAGCAATCTGAATGTGGGGATATAGGTGAAACAACATCGGCCCTGAACTGACAACTGCTGAAGCTGAGTGATGTGTATATGAAGGTTCATTTACTTTCAACTTTTTTTTATTTTGGTGGTGTGGGGAATTAAACCCAGAGTGTCATGCGTGTTAGGCAAGTGCTCTACCACTGAGCTGTATCCTCGGTCTCTCATTTTATGTTTTCTTTCTTTCTTTTTTTTCTGGTACCAGGGATTAAACTCAGGGGCACTCGACCACTGAGCCACATCCCCAGCCCTATTTTGTGTTTTATGTAGAGACAGGGTTCATTGAGCTGCTTAGCACCTCGCCATTGCTGAGGCTGGCTTTTAAACTCGCGATTCTCCTGTCTCAGCCTCCCTAAGTGCTGGGATTACAGGCTTGTGCCACCGTGCCTGGCTTCTCATTTTATGTTTTGCTCTAATTTTATATCTTTGAAAACTTGTATATTACAAAATTAAGGAAAAATAGGAGTGATTCCTTTTTTCTCCTCAACTGGGGGAAAAGAATTTTTCTTACAATGATAAATTCTACAAAGTTCACCAAATTTCATTCACTAGACTTGTTGTGTTTCCAGTGATTTAAAAGGCAAAGGTTTTGTTTATCATAAACAAAATTCTAGTATTTAGGTTGTCCATTTCTGAACTGGAGTATTCTATTTCAATGTTCAAGCTATATATTAATATGCCAATATCAAAACACTTAACATTACTTTTATAATATTGTTTTAATGTCTTTAAGTTTAAATATTCCACCTAAGTTAGATTCCTTATCAATAAAAAGGAATCAATCCCAAAACTTATAATGGTCTCTATTATTTCAAACAACAAAAACATAATAAAAATCCTTACATTTATATAGTTTGCATTGATGTAGTCTTCATCACCTTTTAAAATGACCCGTGTAGCATCATCTGAAAAAAATTAAAAGAAACAATGTTTTTGCTCTGTTGTTTGTTTTGGTGCTGGGACCAAACCCAGGGCCTTGCACATGTTTTACCACTGAGCTAAACCCCCAGTCCAGAAACAATGTTCTAATAAAATTATGTTAAAAAGATTAAATTTAGGAGACCTTACAGATACTCACAAGGCGAAATATCTCTGTATCTATTTTTGGAAATATTCTGAGGTAATCTGGCACAAGACATTGTCATTCCAGGTTTTTTACGATATAGTTGCTATAAAAAAAACAGAAAAAAGAAACTTCAGTCCAAGAATTTGTTTTGTTTTTCAGACTTGTTTCTGTATTAACAGGAAAACGGTTTTGCCTTTGAATACTTCATCTACACAATGATGTACCTGGGCTTAGTAGAGTATTGAACCAGATTTGCAAAGCTAAATTCTGTAATTCTGAGAAGAATTATATATATGATATTTTGAAAAACAGATGAAAACAATTTTGCACACAGCAGTAGTACCTAAAATTTTAAGTACCACATCTGCAAAGGACACTTGTCTTTCATTTAATTTGGAGGTGTTTTCAGCACATGAACCAGGACTTTGAAAAACCGACATGTGTTTTAAATGTTTCATCATTATAAAAACATAATACATATTTCAGAGCAACAAATATTCATGATGGCCATTTTAAAAAAACATTAAAACCTCCTGTTTTTCCTAAATTAAGCAAATTAAGTTCACATAGTCTAAGCAAAGCATTTTAAAATCCTCTGTATGCTTACTAATCAAAACACAGATTACAAATACTGAAGAAACATTCGTGTTCTTCTGATACTGCAATCTATTTCGAAGTTTTAAAGACTACACTAACAAAAATTAGAAAAAGATTAAATACAACAAGGTGTAAACTTCAAAACAGGTTATTTTTCCTTCAGAATTTTTAAGTCTATAATAGCCTATCCTCATCTTCTTTTCATAGAAACAGCTACTTAATTATTGAAAAGAATGTAGTCTTATGACATACATATAAAATTTCCTTATTTTTAAAAATTTAAAAATTTCCTCTTTTTAAAACAGACCTCTACTTATATAATAATAACTTAAGTATTATGGGAACAATTTTAAAAACTTTGTATTTTGGAACTTTTTATTATAAGACATTTCTAAGGATACCATTTTATTTCTAAATTATACTGGAAAGTAGATGAGGCAGTTAGAAACCATGAAACTAATTAGAAAATATGGGCAAACACTTTTTCTGTACAATGATATCACTCACATCAAATTGTGTCAGGACCGTTCCAGTAATAAGCCCCTCAGCTAGCTGGACCATTGACTCCCGCAGAGAATGGTCATCTTGATGGACACTATCTAGTGGGGCTTTCTCAGGAATGTACTGGAAGTCTGGTTCATTTTCTAGTTTTTCTTCCACTACATCATACACAGCTAAAACAAAACAAAAAATGCACATAGAAATCTTAATGTAATTCATTATAAGAATTAGATATGCTCTTCAGTTTTGTGTCAGAATAATAATTCACTTATGACTAATTATACTGATCTAGTGTAGGGTGTAGGAACTGAGTGGCTGTGAAACTGAAGGGCTTTTCTGCACTTGTGGGGGAAACAAAGGGTTTTTGGCCATATGCCTAAAAATGTAACTTGAAGAAACATTAAGAAAAAGTGAAGTTGCTGAGAAGTAGTTCTGAACACACCTACTCTTAATTTGTGGGGACTGAGGACAAGAATACAAATAGAAGTTCATATGTCATATGTCTAAATATAAATTTCAAATATATTGGACAAAGTGATAAACAATATATACTCTTATCTTCTTTCCTTGACATAGCAACAAAATAATCTGAGATGCTAGATTTCAAAAGAGAATTCTAGGTCAGAATCCAGGGTCATGGTAGTAAGAGAAGAGTCAGACCCTACACCCTAAGCCTATAGAATACCCTGTTCTATAGAATACTCTATTTCTTTTCCCATTCTCAGCTCCATTCTGTAACACGGGGACCTATAAACATACATGTAAACATTGTGGCCCACATGTAAGCTTTGTCTTCACCATTTCTCTGCTAACTACTTATTGCCTCTTAATCACCCTGATGGCCCAGAGAACACATACCACATGGCCCACACTTAGTAGAAATGAGCCTGTGGAAAATGCTTACAAAGGCCTAGAAAGTGGCTTCAGGGCTATTTGGACAGAGAATTGAGGGGTGAAGAGTGCTTTAAAAAGGGGGGATAGGTTAGAGGTGATGGCTTAAGATATCCTCTTGGCCTTATAAAATCCTGACCCTACTGGAAGGGACATAGCTAAAGGAGAGAGAGATAAAGGCTTTCTAAAATATGAGGCCAAGGCCGGGACCTCTGCTACTCTTGTCTAGAGGCCTGGTTCCTCCTCAGATATGTATACATTTTTTGATAAAAATAAATTTCTGAAATGAAGAATAAAAAGACAAAAAGATGACCATATTTTACCTAAGAAAAAAAAAGAATTAGAGGGAAAAAGATCAGAAAATAAAAAGCACATTCTTGGCAAACAATTTTGATTATAAGTTGTTTTAAGTTAAAATGGACATGACAGCCTCAAAATGAAAATGGAGATCCTACACAAGATTTTGACTATAAAACAATGTTAGAAAGATCTAACAAAACAAAAACAAGTAGGCTATAGGTGGATCTCTCTCATAATTTAAAGTGTAAATCAGGCAATTTGAAATTTCAAAAAGGCCATGCTTTTCGCATCATATAAACTTCTGTTCATATTCTGGCCCTGCAGGAATCTATGAGTAGAAAACAATGTTTTGTGCCAAAGTGTATTCAATTTTAAAATGAGGATAATTTTCATCTATCACATTGGATGGCCGTGAGGATTAAATAAGAGCATACAAAAGAAAGTTTAAAAGTCACATTATTATTTTTAAGTTCTTTAGGAGCAAGAGAAAACAGAATAAGTAAAATTCAAAGAATATTATTCTTGGTATAAAATTTAAAAAGCTTTGTGACAGTAAATGCCCAGTAATGAATGAGTCACGTCAATATCGGATCTAATGTTTTTTTTTTTTTTTTAATTTTTTTAGTTGTAGCTGGACCACAATGTCTTTATTTTATTGCTTTGTATGTGGTGCTGAGGATCGAACCCAGGGCCTCACGCATGCGAGGCAAGCGCTCTACCACTGAGCTACAATCCCAGCCCTCAATATCGGATCTAAATGAACAATTTCTTTGAAAAACCAAGATAGAATTATCTGTTTAAGTCCTTTTAATTTTTTTGAAAGTGAATTAGAGACCATGAATATAGAAGGCAAAGTAGAGAAAATAAAATTAAAGTGCTAGAATTTTTTTTTTTTTGGTGCCAGGGATTGAACTCAGGGGTATTCAACTACTGAGCCACATCCCCAGCCCTATTTTGTGTCTTATTTAGAGATGGACTGGGCGCAGTGGCACACACCTGTAATCCCAGCACTTTGGGAGGCTGAGACAGGAGAATCGCGAGTTCAGAGCCAGACTCAGCAATGGCGAGGCACTGAGCAACTCAGTGAGACCCTGTCTCTACATAAAACACAAAATAAGGCTGGGGAAGTGGCTCAGTGGTTGAGTGGCCCTGAGTTCAATCCCCAGTACCACAACAAAACAAAACAAAAACAAAAAACCCTCATGACAGGGTCTCACTGAGTTGCTTAGTGCCTTGCCGTTGCTGAGGCTGGCTTTGAACTTGTGATTCTCCTGTCTCAGCTTCCCAAAGTGCTGGGATTACTTGCACCATCAAGTCCGGCAAAGTACCTGCTTTTACCCTAGAGATTAAAAGAGGTTTTTGTTTTTAATAAAAAAGAACTTTGCAAAATTGCGTAGGGTTGGGAGTAGTAGAGAGTAGGTTCAGAACAAAACTAGGAGAATATGTTTAATGCTATTATACAGGAATTTTTTTTAAGTTGAAAACAATGCCCTATGAACAATGGCCTTAGGGTTCTGTGACTTTTAAACTAGAGACCATGGAGGGTATTTCTGATAAAATTAGCTCTTGCCTAAAAAACTGAAGGAAGAGAGATTCAAGCTTATTTTGTATAATAGAACTTATTAAACGGCAGAATTAGTAACAATGGGATTGAAGGAAGATAAATTTTAATTCAATTAATAGTTCAAACTATGTAAAAGTGGAATACACTGCTTCAGGAACCACTAAGTACTCTACATTGGTAGGATGTCTTTGAGGCTGCTATAGAAGAGACTTGAGCAATTGGCAAAGGGGCTAGAACTTATGAGATTTGACATTTCTTCAAACCTAGGACTCTATGATCATGAATTAACAAGTTCAGATAGAGACAAGTGCACATTATCTACTGAAAACGTAAGACAGGATTTAAAAAAAATTGTCTAAACTAGAGCTTAATTATGGAATTTTCTAGAAGTGGAAAAGAATTCAAAATTTCTTCATGCATCTACTAAGAATTTACTGGGTACTTAATACTACTACTAGAGTAATTGGGGGAAGAGGAAAGCCATTTTAACTATGATAGATTAAGAAACAGAAAGCCTTTCTGAGATGACATATTAGCAGAGACCTGAATAAAGTGAGGGCATAAGTCATACAAAAATCAAGAATAGTTTATCAGAATGGATGAAACTGGAGACTATCATGCTAAGTGAAATAAAACAATCCCCCAAAACCAAAGGTCAAATGTTCTCTCTGATGTGTGGATGCTACCACACAATAAGTTGGGGAGGGAAGAACAGAAGTTCAGTGGAGTAGACCAAGTGGAATGAAAGGGGGGGGGGGTGGAAATAGGAAAGATGGTAGAATGAATTGGACATAACTTTCCTATGATCATATATTCATACATGACCAGTAAAACTCCACATCATGTACAACTGCAAAAATGGGATTCTAATTAGAATTAAACTCCCAGTATAAGTCAAAATATACTGTCATATATGTCTAAAAAGATCAAATAAAATAAAAACTAAAAAAGAAAAAAATGAACAGTTTATTAGGCAGAGGGAATAGCAAATATGAAGACCCTGAAATAGATCAGAGCAGAACATTTATGAAACAGAAAGCCAGTATAGGAGAAGAAAGAAAAGGAAATAAAGAAAGGAAGGAAGGAAGAGAAAGAAAGCAAAGCAAAGCAAAGCAAAGCTAGTAAGTGTAGTAAAATAGAAGAGAGTGAGCAAGGTGAGTGAGGAAATAAAGGAACCAAGAATTTGGATTTTTCTCCAAGTGTGAATGGAAGCCATTGTGCTTTGAGCAGGAAATTGATAAGATTTATGTTTTATAAAGCCCACTCTGCTGCTATGTCCAGTAATAAATAGTAATGAATTATGACAAATACCCAGTGTTACATAAAGTACTTACCATTGGGTCGAACTAGAAGCACGAGTTCCCCAGAATGTCTCTCACAGCTAGCTTTAATAAATAGGACCACTTGATCATGAGTATGTTCTGTAATGTCCCGACCATTAATTAGTACAACTTGGTCCCCTTCATTCAATCGAGGGACACAGAGGTCAGCCTGTAATATAAGGCAAGTAAAGTTTCAGATTTGCATGTGGCTTTCTGAAAGTATAGGGTTTTTTTTTTTTTTTTGGTACTGGGGATTGAACTCAGGGGTACCCGACCACTGAGCCACATCCGCAGCCCTATTGTGTGTTTTATGTAGAGACAGGGTCTCACTGAGTTGCTTAGTGCCTCGCCATTGCTAAGCCTGGCTTTGAACTCACAATTCTCCAGTCTCAGCCTCCCAAAGTGCTAGGATTATAGGTGTGTGCCAATGCGCCTGGCTTAGGGTTTTATTTTGATAGAACTCAGAGCAGGAAAACTAAAAGCATCTATGCATTCGTTCAATTTTTTAAAAAAATATTTTTTAAGATGTTGATGGTCCTTTATTCTATTCATTTATTTATATGTGGTGCTGAGAATCAAATCTAGTGTCTCACATGCTGGGCAAGCACTCTACCACTGAGCCACAATCCCAGCCTTCATTCATTAATTTTAAAGAGGTTTTTTTTAAAAAACTGTACCAGGAACAGAACTCAGGGGCACTTAATCTCCACCCCACGGCTTTTTACAATTTGCTTAGGCTGGTCTGAAACGTGATCCTTCTGCATCAGCCTCCCAAGTCACTGGGATTATGGGCATGGGCCACCACATCTGGGTTACAAACATAATTTTCTCATGCAGATACTACTTTTTCCCCTTCTTCCTTCCTGATGACCTATTATGTGCCTAGAGATATAGATAAAACTAAGGGTTTAAAGGTACACATATACATGCAGCTCTACCTTTATACTGTCTCTATATGTACAAATTTGGGTTACCATGGTTTAAATGACACCAGTCCCCCAACAACATGGTTTAAATTTTAGTTACCATATATTAATTGTGGATAATGCATAAAATAAAAACTTCACTGTGAGGTCTTCAGTCCAATAATCTGTACATAGATAAAAGACATATATTATGATGAGTGACCAATCACATCACTTTTTTTTTGTACCAGGGATTAAGTCTTGGTGTGTTCAACCACTGAGGCACAACCTCAATGAGTCTAGCTAAGTTGCTTAGGGCCTTACTAAGTTACTGGGACTGGCTCTGAATTCACAATCCTCCTGCCTCAGCCTCTTGAGCCACTGGGATTACAGGTGTGTGCCACTGTGCCCGGCCACATCACTTCTTTCAAAATTGGAATGATTTATCAATGCATATCTGTCATTCAGTTCATGCCCAGAAAGTAAAGCATGTAGTTAGGTTCCTCCTTGCCTTCCAGTGATTAATCAATACAAAAATAGATAAAGAGGGAATTGACCAAAAAAGATGAGCAAAGAAATGAAATGTGATTAACCCTGGAAGTGAAATTTGAATTGAACATAAATGGCATTAAGAGAATAAAAGAGTGATGATTCAAGTGTTGACACTACTGGTGTTTATTCAGCCAAGGAATGCTTGGAGTCATTTTCAAAACACTCAAAGTTCAAAGAACGAAGCCGGGCGTGGTGGCGCAAGCCTGTAATCCCAGCACTTAGAGAGGCTGAGACAGGAGAATTGCGAGTTCAAAGCCAGCTTCATCAATAGCGAGGTGCTAAGCAACTCAGTGAGACCCTGTCTCTACATAAAACACAAAATAGGGCTGGGGATGTGGCTCAGTGGTCGAGTGCCCCTGAGTTCAATCTCCAGTACCAAAAAAACCAAAACAAAACAAAAAACAAAGTTCAAAGAATGAAATGGAAGATAATCTAAACATAGACAATTATCAAAGCAAGAAGAGATGCTCACTCTGTACTACAAGTTTTATAACAAGGAGGCAAGTACTTTTTGAACTTGTGCTAAGTTTTCATGAAGAAAACATTATATCTCAATGTTTCTGATGTTTTGAATTATAGAATACTAAATCATTTATCAGTTTTAATATTTTCTCATTTCTCTATACTTTTGTAAGAAACAGGAAGATTTGAATGTTTACACAAAAAATATAAAAGTTGTGGGAATGACTGTAATTGTTCCAAGTGATCAAGATCATTCCATGATTTTATCACACATGGTCATTTTTATGGTCCTGGACTACTGTGCAAAGTGAGGATTACTTGGACTTTATTGAGAAAACAAGCCAGTATGAGATATAACAGAAATAGAGGCAGAATTATGAAGAGTGTGTTCTGGGAACAGAGCAATAAAAACACAAGAGTCAAGTATGAAGGATGACAGACCAAGTAGAGAAGAAAATAACAGGGCAGTATTTTAACAAAAAAGGGGGAACCTCCTATGATAAAGGCATTAAGAAATGAAAAGCTCAGAGGCGCACACTTGTAATCCCTGGGGCTCAGGAGCTTGAGGCAGGAGGATCATGAATTCAAAGCCAGCCTCAGCAAGGCCTTGTCTCTAAATGAAATATAAAAGGCTGGGGGTGTGGCTTAGAGGTTAAGCCTGCCTGGGCTCAATTTCATGTACCCAACAACAACCACAACCACAACAAAAAAAAAAAAAAAAAAAAAAGAAAAGAAAAAGAAAGAGAAAAAGAAAAACAAATAAAAGCACAACTACTCAGAATTTACTGTAAACACAAATTCCATAAAATCCACCAAGGTTGTGTCACTGATTTCTTCTAAGCCAACAGTGAGGTTTGGGATGTGGCTCAGTGATAGAGTGCTTGCCTGGCATGCATGAGGCCTGGGGGTTCAATTCCTAG